>JAGVVM010006091.1:0-28230 GCA_019149425.1 Psidium friedrichsthalianum
CCAAACTATGATAAATTATTATAAGTTAGTCAATTTGCTACGAAACCACTTTTAATATTTTTACTACATCAAAGCACATTTGTCTGTTTTTCCATATCTTACTATCATAACAAGAGATACTTTGACACGGAAATGTGCAAAAAATTATATAAGAATGTCTAGGAATGCACCAATTTTGGTTTAATACGCGAAAATCCATAGTTTATACATTTGTGACAATTTACCTACACAAAGCTAGTTTTTAACATGAAAAACACCCTAAACTGATATACAAGCTCATATTACTTGTTATAAATTTACCCCAAACTATTTTTTTGAGCACCAAAAATCCCAAACTAGCACTTTGGTAACAAATTTACCATACCAAACTAATTTTTTTTACAACAAAAAAATCCCCAAATTATCACGTACACCCATGATAAATTTACCCTTTATTAAATTAAGTTCCAACATAACACATAAAATTTCCAAATTGAATACACACGTGTAACAAAACAGATGATAAAAAAATCCGGTAAACTGGTATATATCCCAGAGTGAATTCGCTACTAGACACCTCCTAAAGCATGTGCCATCCAACTCAGCAATTTGACATTAAATTTAAAAAAATAACGGAGGTTAAATTTATTACAAGTGTATCGGTTTGGGGTAAATATTATCACAGTGCATCGCTTGTAGATTTTTTGGTGGTAAATAAAAAAAATAGTTTGGCACCGCATAAATTTATCACAAGTGTATCTAGTTAAGGATTTCCTGTGTGTATCTAGGTATTAACCCTTTTCAATTAATACACTAGAAAAAAAAATCTGAAATGGTTAACATGGAAACAGATGCTAAATATAAACAAAAAAAAGGGCCAAAAGAAGAAGGAATGAAGCCACACTTTGCAATTGAATGATTGAGGGCTATTTTGTCCTTTTTAGTATAAAATCGGGCGTGGAGTTAGTCATATAGGAGTGTGGAAGTAGTGGTTCTCATAAAATTAGTAACGTATATGTTTCCAAGATTTACAAGGTGGCTATTAATAATATACCAACCTCCCGATGAATTGGTAATTGCCAACTTTTTTTGAAATTATCAAAATTATTAGGATTCTACCTACATTTAAATGAATTTTTTTTTATTATTAATCCTTCGGAAATTGTACAAGAAGATATTGTGCCATGAGTTATACATTTAATCAAGTTGTTTATTTATGAGTGATATAATAATAGGTATGGAAAACACTTGAGCATATATAGGTGGATTATTTACTGCTAGCTCTCAGCGTGGAGAAATATCGACACTTGGATCGAATCATGTAAATACCTAGTATTTTTTACTGTGTCCCGTTTATTTATGTTAAAATATGTTCGAGTTTAAGCCTGTCTAAAATACTCATGCAGATAATTTATTTCTCATAAATACGTTGGAAAGAGAAGCACACTTCACCTGCTCATTAAATCTTTTTATGGCGTGCACCGAAGGATTTCTTCAATTGTTTTATTCATGCATTAAAAATGCATGTGATGGCCATCTTCAAGGCCATGTGCCCATGCATTAAATATATGTGATACCACGAAAAATTTCAAACTAGTACATTTGTAACAAGTTTTCCATAAACTATTTTTTTGACCACAAAAATTCAAATTGGTATATCTGTGATAATTTACCCAAAATTGTATTTTTGACTACCCAAAATTGTATTTTCTCAAATTGATACACTTGTGTGACAAATTTACCTTGAACTAATTATTTGACTACCAAAACCTTAAATTGGTATACTTGTGACAAATTTTACCCTTCATTAGTTTTCACTAAATTTGATCGTCAAATTATTGAGTTAGATGGGCATGTGGCAGTTTGATGGGTGTACCAATTTGGGGTTTTTACCCCATTTCATTGTAGGTGTATTAGATAGTATTAGCCCAATTAACGAAAATTATTTGAGGGTAAAATTTGTCACAAATGAATCCATTTGTGGTTTATCATAATAAAAAAATTAATTTGAGATAAATTCGTCATAGGTGTACTAGTTTGAGGATATTGATCATAAAAAAAATAGTTGCAGTAAAAATTTCACTTATGTACCGACTTTGGGGTTTTATGGTAAAAAAATAATCTGTGAGAAATTTATTATAGATGTACCGATTTGAAATTTTTCATGGTATCAACCTATAAATGAGCGGAGAAGGAGGATGGTAGCACACTTTGCCTTAAATGTGGTCCCTTCTGCCTTTTGTCTTCCTTGCCAAAAGCCATGTGAACATGAAAATGAAGAAAGAAGAAAAAGGAAAGTTAAAGGCAATAATTTTCCTTGATGGTACGAAGCATGGATGTCCAGAAGATGTTGGCCTCATTTTTCGACTTTTGTTCTTTGTATTCAATGCCCGCCTAGGAAAATTAATGATGTGAGGCTTCTCAAATAGAGAAATCTTATAGGTGTGTCTTTGAGCATCGAGAGGAGAGTGAACTCTAAGACTGCATAGAGGAGAATTGCGCAGAGAGTCCTCACGAGGGTTTGCTTGTTGTAATTACACCCAGTAGTGATTTAGCTAATTAAATTATTGTGATTAAAATTTTTGTAGTTCCTTGAGTGAGATTTCCTAAACACTGAGTTGTGTTGCGTGTAATTGAGGGCTGAGAAATACCAAGAAAGTATTTGAGTGCTCGAGTGATTGTTATTTTTGTTGTATTGCTTGCTTCTATAGTGAAATTCTGCATTACTCTTTTCGTGGACATAAATACTGACATTCGGACCGAACTACGTAAATTTCGGTGTCTGAAGTCCTTTCCTTCTTTCCGACTATTTTATCGATTTGCTTTCTTATATTAACAACAATTTTACCAGTAATTTTTCATTGAGTTAATTGCAAGATCCGATCAGTGTTTCCACATAATTTTACAACCAGATGAAATCAAGAGAAAGTACCAATTGTTTTGCGGTGACCAGATCTTGAGACAACCGACCTTGTGCTTGATAAGTTCTTGAATCTATGAAGAAACCAATATGTGCTAGAATGGGTTGGTATATACATCAATGCATGGATTTATGTGCGCATGCGCTTTTTTTTTTTTCCCCTCAACAAAATACATTATATTTTTGGTCTATTTCCCTAAAAGTACACCTGCTACCTACTTCTTCTTTTTTTACCTACCTAATTTGGAAAAAAGAGAGTAAAGAACATGGGAGATGAGCTAGTTCATCCTTCTACCCTTCATGACCCTAGATTTAAACTATTGGTAAGCAAAATGACTAAACTGCTTCATTCTAGGAAATAGAATTTTGGCTTTTACATTGGTGTAGCTAGATATTCTTCCATGACTACATGTCGGCCACCAAAACCTTTGTGAATGTCAATTTCTAGCTAAAGATTATCCTAGAATTAGCACTAAGCAATTCACCCAGTGATTTCAAGGTTGCCATGAGGCTGGGTTTTGCGTGGATGGAGCCCGATGATCAATGAAGTCTCAAAGACCAAATTATAATGATCTGCAAATTCATAAAATGCTTCTAGCCGGTGATCAATAAAGTCTACTAGCTTGTGTGTCCATGTGCTTGCCTGTATTTTAAAAAGAGTGTGATATCTGTTTCTTTAATAGACGAGATGTAGTAGTTGGGCTCGGCCTGGCCCTTTTTTTTTTAATTTTATTAAGTCTCAGTTGAAATCAATAAAAAGAAGTCTTCTTCTTTCATTATGGCAATGTCTTCGTGGAGTTGAAGACAAAAAAAAAAAAAGAGAGAATGAGACAGAGATGAGAAGGGCAAGAGAGGAAGAGGTCTCACAGCCCACGCATTCCAAACATCTGGTCGAGTAAATCACTTCTGAATAGCAAGCCCGGTAAGTACTCGACATCTTTATTCATCAACCGGAGGAACTTTCGGAGTTAGGGCATAAATTCAGACTTCTATCAATTCTGAATTTCTGGACCAATTTAGAGTTTGTTAAGCTATAAATTTATGATGAAATGAAATTTAGGGTATTGTGGAGTTGTGGGATTTCATAAGAATCTATTTGGAGTTCTGGTTTGATTGGGGCGAATTTTCGAAAATCTTCACACATTGCTGAACCACGTACGAATTTATAAATTTATTTTAACATTGAACTCATGTAAATCAAGGTTTGTCGGAGATAGTTATGGCATGAACAAATTTAGCGCATGACCTGTGCGTTGCGTACAACAATTGGTGTTCTCTGTGGGTGAGTTATTCGTTGGCACGTAGGAGTCGATTTGTCGTTGAATAAGTGTAGTTAGTTGAGATGTTCGTTAGAGTAGTGTATAACTCCCATTGGGTATCATTTTTCAATTAATTGATAGTGATTCGAGTGCATCGGTTCGAGTAGTTTTCGTAGATTGGTTTTTACCATTCTCAGGTGAGTGGTTCCATTTGTTTTATGAATTTGTAAACTCATGTCTTGGAAGCGATAGGGATTTGCTATATTATGAGTTATAAGTAGAAAATTTGTTGCGTAATAATATGGATGGGGCATTTACTACATTTTGGCATTTGAGAATGGTTTAGGAAATGTCTTGTGAAATATTTATTCTGTTTCATGAATGGAGTTGAGAAAAAATTATATATTTTGAATTTGTGAAATCATTTTGTGAGAGAATTACGAAAATATCTTGACTTTGAGTATGTTTGATCAAAGGTTAAGGAAAATTTTAAACAAGGGTATGAAGTAGACCTTTTTTTTTTTTTTCCAAAAAAAGGGTCCAAAATAAACGTTGTCTCAAATAAGAGTCTTGAGTGGCCAACTTAGTCTCAAATAAAGGCCTAAATTAATTGACTAACCAAATATTTTTTATAGCTAGAGGTACTTTCTCCCAAGGACTTTTTTCTTTATTTTTCTTTCTTCTTTCTCTCTTTCTTTTTTTTTGTTTTATTTATTTTTGTTTTTGTTTCATCTTCCTCGCCTCTCTTCCTTCGCTATAGCTCCCCCAGCTGATAGCTCGTGAGCATCACGTCCACACACTGGCTCTCGCCGGCATAGGCAATGAGAAGTTAGATTGAACTATTTGGTGCTGGTCAACTTCTCTAATGACAAATTTCTCAGTTCCTCAAGATGCGTCTGATCTTGTCTCATACATGCTTTATCTAGGGCTCAGATCGACCTCCATCTAAAAAAGAATTTCTTTTTATTTTCCTTTCTTCCTCCACCACGATTGGGCGGTGGTAGCCACGGGCTAGCTTGAGGGAAGCCAAATGTGATATGGACTGGTTAAGGATTAAGTGCTACATGGTGATGTGAATCTCATGAGAGCCATCTCTAGGGCCTAGTACTGTCGATATGTGTTAGTCAAAGGCTCAATGCTATATGGCGATCTAGTCTTGTGGGAGCCACTTCTGGAGTCTTGTACTATTGATATACATTGAACGTAAGTTTTGTGGGAGCCACATCTAGAGCCTCGAGTTGGATATTGAGCATCATGGAATTGACCAATGAACTTGACCATTGATGTTTTATTTGTGATTACGGACCAAAAGAGTACTTTTGATACATATAAAGTTTTGTAGAGAGATATAACTCACTTTTAGTATTGAGTATAAAACTTTATTGAAAAGAGAAAACTTGTTTTCACCTTGTACATATGCTATATATTGTGGATTTGAGTTAAATAAGTTCCAGTATGGTTAAGTAAATGTGCATAGTGAGTGCTTGATTTTCTTTGAAGAGATGTACTACTCACTAAGCTGTGGTTGTTCACCCCATTCATTTCAATCCTTTCAGGTTCTTTAGCTAGGGACAAACAAGACGAGAGCGGTGACAGGGAGAAACTTTTAGTAGTTGAATTTTGGGTTTGACCTCATACAAATGCTTTACATTGTGGATTTGACCTCATATATATGCTACAGATTTTGTTTGATTATAGAAACTCTAATTTGTTGTTTTGACTTTAAGTTTGCGTCCTTCAGGTGAATAGAAGGGTGGCCATGTCATTACCCTTATTTCTTTAGTATTCCGGATGCGACATTTGTTGGTATTAGAGCTGTGGTTATGATCTTTCAAGTGTACATTTTTCGGTCGTTGTGAGATTGTGTGTTAATTTATAACGAATTAGCCTTTTTTGTTTGGTTTAAGGTGTAAGTCTAATTTCGAGTCCAGGTAATAATGGGTTTTGACTAGAAGATGCTTCTTTTGCCTCGAAAAATAATATAGGTAAGTGAGTCATCATTTGAAAGAAATGTGCCTCAAGGTTCTCGAGGCACCAAAGTATTTTTGATTGAGTTGTTTGGTCTCACTCATCTCATATGCTTAAAAGGTGATCAACGCTTTGAGTTATTCAAGTCCTTCATTTAAGATAGGTCAAAGATATTTAACACCTTAGAAAGTCTCTTTAAGGATGAAATCAGAGTCCACAGGGAAAGTAGAGACATATTTTTCTTATAAAAGGGTTCTAATGTAAACTAATTGAGGAAAATATGAAAGTGATAAACTCGAGGTTTAAATGGTATGGCTAATTTAGGCTGTGACAAAACTGATTTGACTAGAATTTGTGAGATTTTTCAATTAATGACCTAGTGTGCAAGAAATACATGCTATGGATTTTTAATGTATCTAGATAAATTATTTTTGTCGAGAGTTGAATATATAGAATTTCAATGTTATCTCCAAAATGGATAAGGTTTGATGAATAGAATATATTCAAGTATCTAGATAGATTATTTTTGTATTCATTGATGACATTTTGGTGTATTAAAAAAGTTTGGACAGACATAAACAACACTTCAGGATTACAGTACATATTTTAAGTGAAAAGAAATTTACTAAATTAGTAAATACAACTTCTGGCTCGATTATGTAGATTTATGAGGCCAAATGTTTCAATGGACTCCGATAAAGTTGAAAGAGTTCTTCAGTGGAAATTGCTAAGGTTACAAAGGTGAGAAGTTTTCTTGGGTCAATTTGCCATTATAGAAGATTTGTAGATGACTTCTCCAAGATAATTGGTCTGCTTGCTTGCTTAACTTAAAAGGAAGTTAAACTGTATGGTTAGATTAATGTGAGCGAGGTTAATGGAATGATAAAGTGAAATAGCGACTAAATAAGAAGAGAAATGGCTGGACCGTACATATGGGTTTTAAGTATTAAGAGTAACCTGATGGAAGATCCGACAAAAAAAAAAAAAACTGATGGAAGAGAAATTGCAGAAGCAATAAGTAACATTTTTTTTAGGAATTATATCCTAGATTCCAGCTTGGAGATAGACAAAGTTTAAGTTATGATTATTGGTGTGATTAGGTGAATTTGAATGACAAAGTTTATGTTATGACTTTTAGATTAGCGCCAATAATTCAATGATAAGTCATGGTCATTGAGAAAATATGACCGATGGATAGAAAGTTATGATTTTGAGAATTTCGTCGTAACCGGTGAGGAGAGGCTTTTTTTTTTTTTGGGTTAGAGATGGAGAATTTTATATAGAAAATCCATCTACATCTTGTGGTGCTATGGTATAAACGAAAGAAGAAGAAAATTATTAGGTGAACTTGAGCTTTGCTACTAAGCCCGTCCAGGAGCAAGTCAACTATGTTTATGATTAACTATGCCATTAGTTAACACTGGAGCGATACCCTAGTGGTTACTCTCCGAGAATCGAGAGGTGGTGGGTTTGAGTCTCACCACTAGGGAAATGGAAGGTTTTAGTCCTACGAATGGGCCCATTGTAGGCGTAAGAAGTTCTTATTTTACAAAGTACTAGTAGTAAAAAAAATTTGGAAACCTTTAAAATTTACTCGTGGAATTAGTAGACATGATCAATTTCAGATTTTGGGTTTGTTTAAAATGTCACTTGGGATAGTTGAGTTGTTGACCTAAGACGTGACGACCTTAAGTGATATCTTAGGTTGAGAATTTGAGATACATTGAACTAGATGATGTCTTATCTTGGTGATTTGGGAAGTCATAGGTATTCAATCTTCAGTAAGGATTTTTTGAGTAGTGGCGTTCTTTATCAAGAACCGTGAGTTAAAGATAAGTCCTAATTTTGGAAATCTTTGATGTTCGATACAACGATGATCAATTGTCTTCGAAGTCGTTTGAGATTGGAATTTGAAGAAGTGAATATCTATTTCGCGAATTCAGTTGGAAGTAACCATTTGTTACTTTAGTATAGCCGTAATGTGAATTCTATCTTGATGGCGCTAAAAAGTTAATCTTAATTATTTTCGTGGTGTTGGAAAGGACGAATTCTTGTACTACCATCTTGAATGCTGATTGTCACATTCTACAAAAGTTTTAAAGTGTCATCACTAAACCTCATTCAAGGTTGCATTATTAGCCCAACACATTGATACAATCCTCTAAGTGGTTTCAACGAGTTTTTGGAGCCGCCATAGATGGTAGTATTTATATCATTTGAGGGTGCGACTAACTCCCCATGAGATTACTTTGATTTTCCATGGTAAAAAAGCCCTTGACCAATTCGAAACCGAAATAAATAGGAACATAGTTCCAATAAAAGGAACCCATGGACCATATTCATCTCCAATATGAGTTTTGCTAACGTCTCAAATGAATTCAAGGATATATTTGAATAATTTCTAACTGTCATTTAGAACGGTTTGTCGATTCCAAGCAGCTATACTGGTTGAACCTAATAAGATAGCAATTACAGTCCAAGAAGTAATAAGGACATGGCCATGGACTTGAAAACCTCCTATTTGCCAATAGAAATGTTGGCCTACTTATCTGAATGCCTTGGGATATCTCATCAAGGACAACTGGGATTTGATCAAGAAGCTGGATGACTTGGTGGTCAATTATGTGATGCCACAGGATATTATGTGCAGAATTAGGCCTGATTCAATTAACTTATCTTGAAGCCATATCCCGTCGGTCCCAGTTGATATGCAATGTTGAACCAAAAGGTGGAAGACCAAGAGAAAAAAAAATTGACAAGCTGGAAGATCTTATAAAGGAAAAACTAGGACCTGGTTTTCAGAATGGAGAATTCAATGTCTCAATGTGTTAGCAAAAGGAAATCCTAATGCTAACAATATTGCAAGCTCAACCTAGTATTTAGTGAAATTGGGTTCTCCCCTCCTACCAAGTAGTTTGAGCAAGTGATCTTAGTCCGACCTAGACGTCTTTATGGTACGTGGTGACAGTGGAGTCTTGTGCTGTGTCAAAGGAGATGGTATAACATGTGAACTTCGAGGGGACAAAATCAATGTGACATCTTGAATTGTAAGCTCTGATGGGTTCTTGCTTTGAGATGGGATTGGAAGTTTAAGGATCTTGTAAATAGCCCTGGATGGAGAAAGGCAAACAAGGTCGCCCTGAGGCCGGGTTTTGCACGAATGGAGCTAATGGAGAAGCTAATTCTTACAAAACAAATTATAATCATCTGCAAATTCATGAGATGCTTCTAGCCAGTGACTGGTGAAGTCTTTCTCTTGCTTCTGTGTGACTGCCCATGATGTGTGTGTTTCAATAGAAGAAGATAACTACTCCCTGCCTCTTGCATTCCACGTTATAATTATGTGTGAATGCACATAATGGCCACTACGCACATCACCGCACTGAGTTGCCCGTTAACTCCTTAAACTGACCTTTCTTCTACACAGACCAACGACCCATAGACCCTCGGAGGGTACGCTCTTTTCCCGTTTTACCATGAAGTGGGAAAATCCAGTGTTAGCCTATTTGAAAGATCCCCGCTGCATAACCGAGTTGGTTTACATAGGATTCAGGGGGAACACATTAGCTGAGTTGGTTAAAACAACTTAAAGCTCAAGAATTGAAGAGAGGACGAGATTTACGACCACAGGTCCGGTAGCACAATCGAATAGTGTTCATCACTATTTGTATGAGCTTATGAATGGGTCAACTGTAGTTAAGCATTCATGGTCTACACTCTTTTATTTGCTTCCTTTTCTTTTTCTTTTTCTTTTCTTTTTTTGTTCCTATTGTTCAATTTGGTTTACTACTTTCAAAAGTTCACTTCTTAGCAGAAGACTTAGTTGAGTCAAAAAATTTCGAAGAGGCGTCATAAGCCAGTTTCAAGTACCATATAGAGCAAAAGGAGCAGAATATAGCAGGATCAAAACCAGAGCACCATAAACAGACGCTTTTATTACAGACAGATGCATTTCCTCGTAAAAGAAGCAGACTTTGATCTCCCAGCACATGTCACACACAAGTTGAAGCTCTCAGTTGCCTACATTTTATTTCTAGTACATAAAACCGATTCATACTCATAATAACCCTAAAGAACTCAAACCTGACTCATAAAAGTGTGCAGCCTTCTTCTCCATCGTTCAAGGATATATGAGATCCTAAGATAAACTGGCGGAGGAAGTGAGTAACAATGTCAATCTCCTGGTGTTCACTCCATGACCCCTTTGATGCCTTCTTATTAGGAAGTGCCTGCAGATTTCCGATTCTTCTGTGGAGCCAGACTACTTCTCTGACGCCGACTTTTGACTCCATTGTCAAGAGTTCAATTTTTTGCATCTTCTTCCTGACATGGACAAGAAACTCCACTGCCAAGCACGAGAGGTGATCTCAAAAGAACATTTTCACACTTAGCATGAGTTAACAATTATTCTTGCTATTCGTGATCAGTTAGCAAGGGAATCTCCACTTGCTAGCTAATCACCTTCCGGATAATTACATTCCCCTACTTAAGTTTCCTTCACAGGTTCTTCAGCAGATCTGAGCTGAGTAGTAGGCCAACCGGGCATAGGAGAATGGCTGGTTAACCTTTTAAGTTTTTTCTCATAATTATCGACTTTCTTGGGGAGAAACTCATTTTCCTTTATAAGCATATCTCCTATGACATTATGATCATAAGTCAATACTGACCACTCTCGCCAACCCCCAAGGTCCTGTTTTATATGCAATAGCTTTAGGTTGTTCTCTTCCAACTTTGGTTGCATGTCTGCGTGTGCTTTTATTCCCAATTAGTAACTCTCAATTGCCATGTTCTTCACTGCTGATTCTCTAAATTGTTAGATCTTTCCTCTTCGGCAGGCCAAGTATGTTTTGCATTGGAAAGATCAGGGAAAAATAAGACACATTAAACTTCAAAGAATATGGTAAATATACTAGATACAATAGTCTTGAAGACCAGGCACGAAATAATGAACAGAAGGGAAAGTCTTACCTTTGCAGGCTAGGTGCTTTCTCTTCCGTGTTATGGTCCCTTATTTATAGTTGTGAGTAAGGACTTAAATTTGCCAAAATACCATCTTTTTCTACATACTTCTTATTAAGATTGGATACCATCTTTTCCACGAACGCAATCTTCTGTGTAATCCTAACTTTGTCCTAGAAAAGAAACTGGATATCATTACTTCAGAGTTTAAAGAAAGAAGGGCGCAGCAAAAGAGCTTTGATGCTTTTACAAACATGGCATTATTGCTCCTCAAAATAAAAGAGGATGGTGTGGCATCATTAATGGATAAAAAATTCTAGACTTCGATGCTTTTCAAACTAAATAAGATTCACTTTGATGCTGAGCATGTTCTAAAAAATTCTACACTTGTAACACGTGATGACACGCACATCATTGTAGTGAAATGGACAGGAATAGCAGGAACAGTTGTAGGAGCATCCCCTATGATGCTGTTAGTCCAACGAAAACACAACTTTTTTATGTAAGAACCCGCTTACACACCAAGTGGGACTGTGTAGTGCCATTACTTCTTGCTTCTGTTATGGTTTTGAATTTTCATGCATTAACACCTTTTGAATTACAAACTCAGCATTACTTCCTCATTTGATGAGATGTTAGAGAATATGGTTAGATTTATTATTTGATGTTATGGATATTAGTTGATATGTCGTCTAGTTTCCTTACTGGATTATGGCTTTTTTCCTTGTTAGATTGGATTACTTTCTTTTGTAGACACATTGTTCGGGTATCAATACCCCTTAATTGGTAAAACATTGTAGTGTCAAGTCACACAATAAAATTTATTTGATTGTCCGTGCTAACTATTTCTCTGAATGGTAATGAGTCACAACCTATGACAAAATAAACAACAAGCAAATGATGACAGAACCAGGTGAACTGGAATCCATGATTGATGAATGATCTAATCTCAGTAGACAATGTTTTAGTCAATTTTATTAGTCTTGATCTGCATAAGACACCATATAAGCAATAAAGTAAAAGAGAGCAGTACATGGAAATCCATCCCAACTTGAAGATTCGCATCGTTTTGACAAAGAAAAAAATATGACCTCCATAACTTAACTGTCCAAAATTTATCCATCTTCGATCAAAGCCTAGAAGAAGTAACAAGAAATCCCTAATATTAGGTGTGAGGGCCTCAGAGATGAGAAACCTTGTCAATTTAACTATTATGTGGAAGTTGTGTTGGAGCTCGCTGTAAGCAAGTAGAGCAACTTATCTTGTTCTCTATAAATGCTTATCAAAGAGCGAGCCTGAGGAGTGTTGAGAGGTTTTATTGCCAAATGAAATAACAGAAATTGTAGACATGTGTGAATGCATCGATGTCATTGGCACAAAAGCTGGTCAAGTGTGTTTCGGCATTAATCATGTCATTGTATCATCTTAATGCAGAACATGCCAGAAGAAACTTTATGGCCTAGCAAATCAAAAGATAAAATACGAACTACGGAAACACTTTGATGCAAACTACTGAAACTTTTCCAATAATGCCCTCATCTTCGACTGATAATTACGTGCAGTGCATCCATAGTTACAGCTATATAAGGGGTAAGCACCGTATGGCAAAGCGAACTTGACAAACTATACTCATACCAGCGCAAGCTTCAGCAGAATATCCAAGTTCTCAAGGTACTCTTGAACGGCCTTCAAACTTAAATGTGTTTCAGCTGCTTTCTGAGAATACTAAAAAGTTTGAGCTTTTGTTTGCATTTATTTTTTGGCAGGTTGAAGACAAGATGACTGATTTCCAGTTGCAGGGTCCGCACATGAGAATAGGCACAAACCCAAACTTAGAGCAAAACGGTTGATTGCTGCGTATACTCAATCCACTCGGTGGCTTTAACGAGTGGATCGTACTGACTTATAATCTGCAGATCTTAGCAGATTACATAGTGGAGAACTCCAAATTGCATAAGAAGCTGGAGGACGTGTTGGGAGAATATGTGAAGCAACTAGAACTTCGAGCCAAACTGAGGCCTGGTGATCCATCTGCGTGTCCACCTCCACCATGTCCAAACCCCTGTGATCCTGGTTATTGGAATCCATCTGCCAAACCATGTCCTCCTCCTAACCCCCCATCTGGAGCTAATCCATATCCTACTCCTACTCCTTATCCATACCTTCCATCTGGTGCTAATCCATGTCCTACTCTGCTCCACCCTCTGCTTATCCATGTCCTCCACCTTCTTGGAGTAGTCCAAACCCCTATAATCCTAGTTATTGGAATTGGATGATGAGCAATAGCTCATTACTGACAAACTTGGACCATGACATTTGAAGTAAGAACCTATCAAAATGAGGATGTTGGCAAATGGAGATTCCATTGCTAACATGCTCGTGGATCCGATGATATTCGAAGTAGGAACTTATCGATGTGAGGATGCTAGCAAATGGAGATTCCATTGCTAACATGCTATGCTTGTGGATCCGATCAGTCCTAATAACAACAGTAAACCGTGTAAAGTACTTGAACAAGTGGGAACCATCAAATGACAATGGAGTTCTGTACCATGTCAAGAACATGGTATTGTCACTTGTACCTTCCTTTCAAAGCAGTTGATTTGGGAGCTTGTGCATTAGTCAGAAAGGCTGGGATGGAAGATCAATAGCCAAGGTAGAGTTCTGGCGGACCCGAGCTGTAATGTTTGCTTTTTGACAGATCGAAATCTTTGACTAAGTCAATATGGTGGTGGAACCACCGGTCCCCCCCCCCCCCCAAAAAAAAAAGTCAAAAAGTCAACGAAAAGAAAATGGAAGAAAAAGGGGCAGCGGCTCTTCTCTCTCTACGCAGAAAATGCACGAAGGGGGAACAAGAAAGGAAGAAGAAGAGGAAGAAAGAAAAGAGAGGAAAAGAAGAGGGGTCCAAGCCACGTGCTTTGCCAAGCAATCTCGACATCTTTAACAACATCCAGTAAGTACTCATGCCCCTCATTCCTCCTATTAAAGTGATTTTCGGATTTGAAGCTTAATTTTGGACTTAGGTGAGGTTTAAATTGCTAAGTTCATTTGAAGAGTTTTTACGCTATGTTTTTGTTTAAGGATGAAAATTTTGAATGTTGTGAATCCGTGGGATTTGACAAATCTTAATTTGACTTCTGGTTTGCCTAAAATAAGATTTTCAATTCTATTCGCTATAGTACCCCCGCGAACAGTACACTTCAAAAGCTGAAATCTTCATCTTTATTTGTTGTTTGAGGTTGACCATGTTAGGACTTTTGTAGTCCATCGAATAAGTTTCGTTTGAACTAAAAGACTGCTTGAAATAGAGCTCGGCAGAGTGAGTTATGGCCTTATTAGTTCTACAGCACAAGCTATCCATAGCAAACAACAAAGGTATCTGTTATGGGTAAGCTTCTGTTGACGCCCAGTTGTCATTCTATTGTTAAATAGGTGTAAATTAGTTAAGTCATCCATTAGAGTTTCATCTTACTTTTTTTTTTATCCATTTTTTCATATTTTTGAATAGGGATTCGGACGCGTCGGCTTAAGTAACCATCGCATTTTACTTGTGCCTTCATCTGGTGAGTGATACTATTTCTTCTCTGACTTGTGTAAACTCATGGTTTTCTGAGAATGTATAATATGAGTTATAGTGTGATTTGTTCTTTTGAAGAGAAAGTAAAAGTGATGTTTATAGCATTTTTTTGTTGCATAAAACACGATCGAATATTTACTGCTGTTTTATCTATTTGAGACAGTTTGTGACAGATTTGTGCTATTGGCTTTGAGTTGTTGTGATTTTGTATTGCTCAAGATAACTGTGAACTCGATTGATGGATTTGTGGATATGCGCATACTGTTTATGATATCCTTGTGGGCCGAGCCACCGGCATTGTAGGTGGAGACCTTGCCAAGGAAGGAATCTTGGTCGTTTTTTGTCACAGGTGTTATACATGGCCATGGTTAGAGTTTTGAGCACGAGATTAGTCAATAGATAGATCATTGACATGTGTTTTACTGAGATTAACCAATGGATTAGACCATTCGTATATGTTTTGAGTATTAAATGTGCATAGTAATTGTTCAATCCGCTTAGAAGAAATGTATTACTTATTGAGTCGTGTTAGCTCATTCCTTTTATCTTTTTATCTATCAGGTCCAGCGAGTCACTTGTGGGACGTGAGCAATCATTAATAGATGACATTTTTGTTAGTGGGGGGCTTTTGTTATAAGTTGTGAGTTGTTTTTTTGGCTTTGATAAGCCCCTTTAAGTTAATTTTAAATGTGTCTATTTAGAAGATATATATGTATATCTGTTGATGATTTAGTAGCAAACTCTGATTTTGTAACCAAAGGACTTCTTGAGCTAGTACATGGATGTATATATTTGTTATCAGGTTGAGTTTTGAGGCTGCGTCCTTTTAAGAAAGGGACGGCTGTGTCACAGTCCCTATCATTGTGGGGGTTGTGACACGAGCGCAGGACTGAATGATTTGTACAGAAGGTGAAATAATCATAGGGAATCCATCATGTGCTATTAGTGCTTAAGCCATTAGATCCTCCAGGTAATCACAAAGAGGCCATGATATAATCTGCAGTGCACTATGCAAACATTCCAGGAGAAGCAGGGAGGATAGAGGTGGAGGGCTCAATGCCAAAGAGCAGAACGCCTGAAGATGCATCAAGCATCAGTCACTTGAATTGTTTCTACTATGTAGTGTTGTTTTGTGTGTGCATAAAGGCGAGGAATGCCCCTTCATGTGGTCCTCATCCCAAGAGAAATCTATGTATCTGCTTATGGCAGGGAAAGTATGTATATTTGTGTTATTTATGCTTCAATCAGAATAAACTTTGAATGCTTGTGCAAGTACGTTTTCAAGATTATTCTTTCTCAAAGAGGTAAACTTTCAGTGATCTTCAAAGCATTATTGCTTCTTTGGGTCTGATGAACAGGACTCCTGAGTCTTCCTTCATCTTTTACCAATCAGTGGAGGATCATTCTGTGCAACGAGGGAAGAAGCAGAAACGAGTGTTGATTGAAGTCTGCTCTTTCATTTGTGTGTCCGCCTGTCCCAATTTGGGTAACTGAGTGGGATGTGTGGTTGTAAAAACTCCTCCTTGCCTCTTCCAGTCCAATGACAAGTGATGAAATTCTGGTCATTTACCAGGTGCAGGAGCAAGTGTATCCTTCTAGGATTTTTATGCTTCTACAATTGAGAATTAAGTGTGCCTTGTCTTTTATTAATTTCTCTTAAAATGATCAGTAAAGAGAATTGATCGTTAGTCTATGCAACACCTACCAACAATTCCTCTATGATCTTTTAGCTCTCAGTGACTCTTGTAGGAGACCCTTCTCTCAATTTCAACATAAAGCTCAAGGTTCATACCCGTAATTTCTCTAAATTCCAAACTGGAGAGATGTTGCCAAGGCTACGGTGTCTCGACTTCTATCTATTAGCTTCCTCTTCTTTCTTTTCCCTTGTTTTTGATAGAAATTTACCGATGAGCTAAGTCCCTCTACAACCGGCTGATACTACACCAACCAAAGAGAGCTAGGAACACTCAAACAATAAGTGATTCTAGAGGACTGCTGGGATTTGATCAAGAAGCTAGATGACTTGGTGGACAATTATATCAAGCAATTCGAGGGTATGTGCAAAATTAGGACTCCCGATCCAATAACTTCTCCTGTTCCTCCAAGTGGTGTGAACCCATCATATGCCATCTCTAACATGTCGGCATGCAATGTTGAATCAAAAAGTCGAAGAGCTAGAGGAAAAAAAAAATTGACAAACTGGAACTCCACAAAAAGTGCAATCAATTGCATTTTCCTTTTTCAAATTGATGCACCGGTCACTTTGACATGTTACTACTTTGTAGTGTTGTTTTGTGTGTGCTTCAAATAGAGGCGATGGATCATGGCTCCTTCATGCAGTCACTGTCCAAGAAAATCTATGTATCTGCTTCAGGCAGATACATAGATTGAGCTCTTGCGATCTTTATGCTTCAATCTGAGTAAAAATTGAGCTCGAGTTTTTGCAACTATAAGCATGTACGTTCTCGAGATTTTTTTTCTCAATGAGGCGAACTTTGAGTGATCTCTACTGCATTATTGCTTCTTTAGGGTCTGATGAACAAATCACCTGACTCCTCAGTCTGCCTTCAGCCTTCAACAATCAGTGTAATATCATTCTGTGCAACAAGGGAAGAAGCAGGCATTCATTTTGAGGTCTGCTTTTCCATCGTCTGTCTGTGTGCCCGCACATGTGCAAATAACTATGATGTGTGCTTGAAAAAAGGAAGCAACTCCTCCCAGGCTCTTCTAGTCCAAGACAAGGGATGAAAGTTTCAGTCATTTACCAGATGCAGGGGCAAATATATCCTTGTAGGATTGTCGTGTTGCTACAATTATGAATTTATTTTATTTTTTTGGTCAGAAGCTACAATTCCGAATTAATTGTTCATTATTTGCCTACATGTTCTTGATCTGTGTCTCTCTTAAATAATCAGTCAAGAGAAATGATCCTTAGTATATGCTATACCCTAGCAACATTTCCTCTATTGCCTTTAAGCTCTCCGTGGCTCTTGTAAGAGACCCTTTTTTCTCTGAATTGCAACATGAAGGTCAAGGTTCAAACTCGTATGTATCTCCCATTCCAAAGTGGAAACTTGTTTGCCAAGGCGATGGTGTCTTGACTTCTATCTGTTAGCTTCCTCCTTTTTATTTCCCTGTTCTTCACTAGAAAGTTACCGGTGCACTAAGTTCCACTACAACATGCTGGTACTACAGTAACCAAAGAGAACTAGGAACACTCAAAGAATAAAGTGATTCCAGAGAATACTATAAAACAAACTGTTGATAGAAAGTCCTAAACCAAATGAGTCTATGCTGTGTCACTTTGTTCTTTGTTCTGCACAAGCTTCCGGGTTTCAACAATGTTGAAACTGCCACTGCTAGATTCAATGAAGCCATGTGGTTATGGTACATAATCCCCTGATTTCCAGGAAATTGCAAATTTCTCCTGCATTCCTTCTGTGAAAATCTCCAACTGGTCATTGAATTAAGGATGTAAATGGGAAACTCCGGTGTTCAACTATCACCATAGCATCCTGCCGAGTAAGAGCTCTGTGCAAGATGATAGCAGAACCGGTAGTACTTCTTGAACGGTTGAGATCACTTGACCTGAGTACATACCTTTGCATTCGCGTGTTTCAAATACAGCTGGAGCCACCCTAACTGAAATAGTTTGAAATGGACTCGTAGATCCCACTATTTGCAACTAGGATCATTGACCAAATGCAAGGCCTAGTGAGGTTGAAATAATTGGAAGGGGGATTGTACTGTCCTTCCATTTTTCGAAACAGGATTTTTGGTTGAGTTGTCCATAGAGCAAATGGTTTATCCAGAAGAACTCATTCTCCATATTAAGAGAAGAAATCAGGACTTAGAAAATCAAAGCATTAAAAGCGAAACACACTTTTATTGCAAACTTCAATTACATCATCATCTCTTGAGCATACTTTAATCGCACCCACGGCACAATGGGAAGAAGCTCTCAGCTGTCTCCAATTTATTTAGTACATCATAGACTTGCACCCACGTGTAACATATTGAACTACTTTGACCATGAAAACGCAAAATCCTCTGTGTTGTTGTAGGACATTATCAGCTCCATGAGGTTTATGCTCCAAATCAGTATACTTAAGAGATTCATATTGGATGTTGAATACAGCTCCCTCTCCATGAGTCACACGCTTGTATTGCTACTTATTATTAGTTATACTGCTCAGGTTCTTGTGATGACACGAAACTATCGAGGTCACCAGCATCAGATCTTGGTGCAATAAGAGGAGGCCAACCAGGATACATAGTGGTGAGCATCTTAAGCTTTTTCTCATAGAGCTCAATTTTCTTCTGTAGAAGCTTGTTTTCCCGGATCAATAAGTTTCCAAGGACGTTGTGGTCGTAGGTCAAAACAGCCCACTCATTCCAATCGCCCAGAGGCTCTTTCATGTGCAACAGCCTAAGTTTGTTCTCCTCCAACTTTGGTTGAATGTGGTTTTTGGTTTTTATGGCTGCTAAGTACCTCTCCGTGACCATGATCTCTTCGTAGGCTGAAGTTCTCTTGTTGTTCTTCCTCGTCTACAAGTTCTGCATTCGAAAGATCAAGGAAAAGAGAATCCTTGTCAAACCCAAATGGATGTAACAATAAGACTGTTGGATTCAATATCCAAGGGATGATATGATGAAACAGAAGAGAGAGTGAACAGTCTTACCTTTGCAGGCTTAGGTGCTCTCTCTATGGTATTATGGTCCTCCTATATATAGATGCGGCAGAGGGCTTGCATCAACCTAAACAAAAGATGAAAAACCTCCTTCAGCATATATATTTTGATAGTTTAAGCTTTTAGAGTGTGAGATTTTGCAGGACCACTCGTCTGGTCTTTTTTGCTTAGTACTAAGCATGGAAATATTTCATTGGGAAGGCAAATAGAAGCCTGAAAAGGTTTGAACTCAAAACCTCCTGTTCTGATACCATGTGAGATTTTGTGGAACCATTGTCAACTGTTCTAAAAACTTAAACTTTTAGATGAATGCGTGATTTAATATTTAATTACTCCAACATAGAGTAAATGGCTGTGCACTTTAGCTTCAATAGGGTATCCAAGCTAGAGGTCTTGAGTTCGATTCCCGACGCCCATTCATCCATTACGACTGTCCTTTCATTGCAACGTTGGGCTTCAATTATTCTTTAGCCCGAACACGACTTTCGTGAGAGGAGTGGACTAATCCTCTAACTTTCAAAATTTGTCGCCCTTTTCACGAGGTCAATGATTCCACATAATTCTGAGCTAAAATAAAAGTCTGGTCTATCACTGTCGCAATCAAAATTTAGAATAATAATGTAAGAACTTAACAAAATGGAGTAGGTGGCAACATCACAATCGCAATGGTTAGATGAAAAATCTGTTGATAAATGAATTCCGATTTGTTGGCTATTCCCTATCAAATTTTGCTCAATAATTTGGTTTGACTTTGTCGTCCAGATAATCCCGTATCAAGACGGTTTCCATTTCGATTGTAGGTGTAACCAACCTACTAGTAAGGATATGGCAAAAAGAAATAATAGAAAAAGGGCTCCTGTATAAAGATCTTCATTAGTACGTAAATCAATTGTATACTACCACTGATAAACACTAGAGTAAGCGATTTTCGATGGCCGGGACAAAGGGTCGCGATCCCACGAGGGTGAGTTAACTCCAAAAACCAGTCCTTAGTTCGGATTGCAGGCTGCAACTCGCCTACATGAAGCCAGAATTGCTAGTAATCACCGGTCAGCCATACGGCATTCGATATTCTGGTGTCCTAGGCGTAGAGGAACACACCAATCCATCCCGACCTTGGTGGTTAAACTCTACTGCAGCAACCAATTAACCAATCAATAAAACTACTTGTTGCAAATAACATCTTACTGTTGCATCGAAACATATAAATGTTGACTAATCTGGCGGCGGCATCACTATCGCAATGGTTAGATGAACGTGAAGTAGAGATTTAGCAGAAATGGCTCTGCTGCCGACACATGGTGCAGCCACGAGGGGCCGAACATCGTCGGCATTCCCTCACTTCTTGGACACGTATTTACCTTCTTAGACCATGTTGATTTCGCGCTTTGCGTGTCATCTTTAGCTACACCTTGCGCTCATGTATCTAATGGATTCGTATTGACGATTAAGAGTCACTATTTTGGCCACTTATTACGAAACTTACGTAGAAGAAAAGAGTTTGATAATACAGATACTCTTGGGCTCGAGTCTGCATGTATGACAAGTACTAGCCGTTACGCATCAAAAAATGAATTATGCCGAATTTATCTAACATCTACGTGAAGCAGACAGAAGAGCTAGTTCCCATCGTCTGGTTGAAGCAGTCGGTTCCCAGATGCTTAGTTCAACCCAGCTCTCTTCTTACTCGTGTAATTTTATGTCGGCACCTCCATCTAGCTTCCAAGGCCAAAGGCAAAGTCCAACTTGATTAAATGATTTCCCACATGTCAGCTTCCTACCCAAGATTCATAAGATCAAAGATAAGATTATTTTGAAGAGAAGATAATATAAGATTTCATTAGATATGACTTCAGAACCGATGAAAATGGTTAACTAGGGAGTTCATGTTTGACAAGATGGAACTCGTGCAATATTTTTCATCTGCCCTCCTCGCGTCATCGAAAGCGATAGTTGGGGAATTATAGCAGTTAGCAGTTATATAATATTCAGTTATCTAGACTTAGCTTTCAGTTGCTTGGAAAAGGACCCCGAAATCCTTGTGCTATGCATGTGATGTATATATACACGTAACGTCTGCAATCATTAGTTAGGGTCAAGCATCTTATTTATTGGACCATATGACAGCTCCACGATCACTTAATTTAGGGGGCAAGGTGACATCATTCAATAAGATAATTGGAATGGTCATTTGACTCATACATTTCGACTTCATTCGGATCGGATTTGAGTCCGATTGATAATCTACCCGACAGGAATTTAGACTTTTTTGTAGCTTGTTTAGATGACATAGATATCCCAACTACACATAGATTGGGAACATAACCGCATTCATAATCTGATCATTTGTCCATGAACTTTTTAACCGGCTTCTAAACAAGGAAGACTTTCAGCAGCACATCTGCAGAAAGCTTGGAAATTATTGAGGCTGCCATTTTCATGGTTCACTCATATCTGTACATTGGTCATCGTTCATTCACTTCTAGAACTCGGTGTTTCCCCATCATCATCCATTTTCTGTCAACTATTTCTGCGGCTACGTTGCCCTTCTCTTTGAGCTCCATCTGCAACTGACAAAAAAAAAACACAAATTATTGATGATCTGACTGCTAACTTAAAAAAACAAGCTCAATGTTTGTTTACAAAATGTTTGCTTCACCTAGATGTTCAGTGTGCTCCAAGAATTCTGTACCTGTAACGTGTGTAGATACGTGTATGGTTGTTATGCAAATTAGAGCATGTTATGACGCCTCAAACATTTTTATGAGTCAAGCCTTGCTTTTGTCTTAGGGTAAACTCAGAATCTTGAATCAAGATAGATGCTTCACACATCGTGAATGCAAATTAATGTCTTAGGGTAAGAAGCCTTCCGCTTTGTGAGTTTTGCCCTGGTGGATGCAGTGTGCAAATATGAGAGACCTTGTCGACTTAGTTTAATATCGTATGCTGAGGGTACTTGGAGACCACATAAAGAACATGTCCTGCCCAGATGAAGGCCAAACAAGATGCTATCTCAAGAATTGTCTATCGAAGAGCTAATCCGTAGAGTGTGTACAGACTATAACGCATCCGGAATGTGAAGATGTCACCGACATAAGGGGATAAGGGGAAAAAATGCGATTCTTTCGTCGTCAGTCAGTAGATGCCAAAGTTGTAGAACCTTTCACATTATGAGTCAAATGAAAAGGACAAGAAAATAGAATAACTTCACCTCTATCCCTCAGGTTCGTGATCTTTGTCACGCTGATTCTCTGGGCTTTATGTGCAATTAAATTATCCATAAAAGAACAGAGGACAGCTAGGCAGAGACTTTTAGTCCATATTGCCCAGGCATGTCCTGGTGAAGGTGCATATCACCCTGATACCGCGGTTTTGGATATCAGTACTCGTCTTATCCCTTGCAGTGCATCCATAGTTGCATCTATATAAAGGGCCAAGTTCTGTGGCAAAATCACACTTACCTAATAGTCTCATACTTCCTCATTTTTCTGTCCACTGTGCCCCAGCCTCATCAGGATATCCAAGTTCTTGAGGTACTGTTGGATTACCTTCATGCTTTCTGTTTTACAGCTATTTTCTCATTGTAACTGGTCACTCTTACGATGTACTCAAATAGACATATAAAACTGCAAATTCAGTTGAAATGCTTGAACCCCTTGGCTACTTTTTCTTTGCAGTTTGAAGTCAAGATGACAGATTACCAGTTGCAGAATATAAGGATGAAAGTAGGCCCAAATTCGAACTTAGATCAAAATGGCCGGATGCTGCATATTTACAATCCGCTCGGTGGCTCTAACGAGTGGGTCATATTGACCTATAACCTCCAGATCATAGGAGATTACATAAAGGAGAACTCGAGACTCCACAAGAAGCTGGACGACGTTGTCGAAAACTACGTTAAGCAGCTGGAAATTTTACCCAAATTGAGGCCTCCTTATCCGGGAGCATATCCTCATCCCACATTTCCCAATCCACCTTCTGGTGGGAACTTGAGTCCGTACCCAGACAATTCTTTTCCAAATCCTAGTTTCCCATATTGGAACGCAATGATGAGTCAGAAGTTGGAAGCTCTGGAGCAAAGGTTCGAAAAACTGGAAGAGCTCATAGAGGACAAACTGCGACCTCGATATTAGCAAGTGCAAACTGTCGAAGCGAGGATGGAATTTTATGCCTTCGTCAAGGATGATGTTTTCAGGGCGATCCTCATTATATAATGAGGAAGACTTTTTCTACTTGAGTGAGACATGTTAGCTTGGGCACTATTTGGAAAGCCTAGGTTTTTTGCTTCAATAAAGGAGATGAGTGAGGCCTTTGCCATGTAGTTCATCCTAGAAATGGAGACAACTCACTCTGGCTGCTATAGGCAGTGGAAATATGTGTGTTTGTGATCTATACGCTTTCATCCGAATAAAAATGTGCTTGTGCAATCTTGTGCAATTACGTAAGATTCATGTAGAGATTGTCATTTTCTTGGTGTTTTTTTCACTTCTGATTCATAAATTGTTGTCCAATAGACTTGATAGCCACAAGCTCATGGATATACACTGCAGTCCACATAAAAATTATGTAGACCCTGTACATTCTACAGAACAGGACTAACTTTCTGTACCGCATTGTATGAGATGAGAAAAAGTCAATTTCGGCAGGAATTAAAGAGGAAACGTCAGAAAGTTTGTTCTATCTCTCACCATGTCACTTCTTGTTGACAAAATTACAAAGGTTTAATGCATTTAACTTCTCAAGTGATCTTAACTTTGTCCGTTGAAGGTAATTCCTATATGAGAAATTATTATCTCAATCACGTCTATTGTGCTGAAATGTTATTCTCCAAACCTTTTTCTTTGTAACCCAATGGCCCAATGGCTTTCCCGGGGTGAATTGACTTCTTCCCCCCAGTCTTTCCGAGCTTCATGGTCCGAACCATTGGCCTCTCTTTTGAGAGATGTATCGCCAATCCAACCGTATCTTGACTCCTATTAACTTCCCCAAGCACTGAATTGTTATGCTATAGTATCACTCCCTCTGATTCTCAAGTCATCAAAACTAAATCACGGTTTCCCTCCGATTCAGCGAGGCATCATAGGGGCCATTTTCTCTTGGGATCTCTAATCGAGTCCTTCATGGAGAAAAGAAATTGGCCAAGAGGAATTCATACACTTAATCAAGAGTAGACTTTAGGAGTCAGAAAATCGTAGGACTAAACTACACAAACATGAAATTACATGATCATATAAGCACACTTTAATCACTGCCATGGCACAGTGAGGGAAGATCTCAGCTCTCTTCAATTTATCTCGAGTACATCACGGACTCCACACATAATAAACTAATGGACTAACTTGGACTGGTTAAAATGGAAATCCATCCTCTCTTCTTCTTTTTTTTCTTTTTCTCTCGGCTATGACAAAGACTGCATCGTCAAGAGGAAACCTTCACGCTCTTCATGACTTAAATGCTTCTCGCTGTTCTTTTTTTTATTTTTTATAAATAAATTAGCAATGGAATGGCCACTTCCTAGCTAATCAACTTCCCCATAAATACTTTCGTCTACTTGATCTTTCTCGTCAGCTGGACCTTGTGATGATGTGATACCATCAATAGAAGTCCAACCAGCATACAGAAGAGGGGGAAGAGGAGGAAAAGTGAGCAACTTAAGCTTTTTCTCATATTCGTCGAACTTCTTCTTCTTCAGAATCTTATTTTTTATTATGAATAAGTTTGTCGGGACATTCTGATCGTGCGACAATACCACAAACTCCTGCTAATTCTTTCGTGCGCAGTAACTTAAGCTTGCTCTCATCCAACTTTGGTCGATATGCCTGCTTGTGCTACTATATCCTCATGGTACATCTCGTTAGCCATGATGTTTCATGGTTAATCTTCTCTTGTTATTCATCCTTATCAACACGTTCGGCATTCGGCAATGATCAAGGAAAAGGGAATACTCATCAAACTTCAAAGTATATATAACTAACACTGTTTGAATCAATTCCATGAAAAGGAGCAAAGAAACTCTACTTTTGCAGGCTAGAGGCTCTCTCTCTCTAGCTAGTACTGCGGTCACATCATATAATCCTACAGGACTTATTTAATCTTTGTGTGGAGGTCAATCCATGATCAATGATCCATTTTGAAAAATTTGTGCATCGTCGGGCTTGTATGTACCTGAAGACAGATGCAAGTCTCAATCATCCGACAGCCTCCAAATTTCCTAAATTCTTTTCCTTGTCCTGAGGCATTTGTTCTATTCTCACTTCTCAGCCAAAACAAAAGTCTGACAAGCTGAACGAAAAGTAAGTATGAAGAATTGAGAACGAATTGTTACAAGGATGTCCTTGAATTGAACAGAGGTTAATTGATACTCCCAGTCAGGGCGGCATCGCCATACCCTCCAGAACAGCCGGATTGGCTCCAGCTTTTATACCCTCTAGACAAAGGTGATGTCACCATCAAAATGACAATTTAAGAACTCATGCAAATGAAGGAGCGTCAAAAGCATCGTTTAGTGAAAATGATCCCCTCTTCTTTTGTTGAGCATTATCATTCTTTCATGCTAAAAATGTGTGAATAAAACCAAGGCACTATAGCCAGTGGCAGACGCAGCAACAAATGCATGAAACCAAGTACAAACAAGTGCAGAAACCCATGAACTCCTATCCACTCTTTTGATAAATGATTCGATCTGGAGGGCAATCTCCATAATACAGCATACTTGCCAAAATGAAATTAGTCTTGAATGTTCTCCAGGCCTAAATTCCTAAAAAACACCGAACTTTAGGTCAAGTTCCAAATCTGCACTTGGACCTGTGTTCGCAAACTTTTTGCAGGTTGAAGTCGAGATGACTGATTTCCAGCTGCAGGATATAGGCATGAGAGTAGGCCCAACTTGAGATTTAAATCAGAATGGACGGTTGCTTTATATGTACAGAGTGCTCGGTGGTACGTTGTGGAGCATATTGACTTACAATCTGCAGATCCTAGGAGATTACATACAGGAAAATTCCAGACTGCTTAAGAAGCTGGACAAAGTGGTGGCAAATTATGTTAACTAAAATTATCGTACAAGATAAGGCTTCCTGATCTTGGGCATATTCTACTCCACCCTTTGGTGGCTGTATAAATGCTTGCCCCTACGGTTCTGTGATCAAACCTTCTTACACAGGTTGGCACACAGCTCTGAGTTGCAAGTTGGAAGAGCTAAACAAAAGATTTGACAAGCTAGAAGAGCTCCTAGAGGACAAACTATGACCATAGACATTACCAACTGTGAACCATCGGACGCCAGGGGAGCTAGTGTCATTTCAAGAAATGGCATTGACAATTGCACATGATCTCTTCAAATTACTATTCTGGAACCCTTGTTGCGATGTTGCACTTTGTGATTTCCAGGTTCGTTTTGTGTGTTCGTGTATTTGTACCATACTGTCATGTGTTCTTCAGTAAAGGAAATGATTGGGGGCTCCTCCATGTAGTCTCCACCCAAGAAAAGTGAAGAAGAAACATGTGTATCTGGGGCCTTTATGCTTTCATCTGTAATTCTGCATATAATTGTACTCATACACGCATCACATAATCCTTTCTACAAACGTCAACTTTGAGGAAGTATCGAAGGACATTAAATTGTGTGTAGTCTTTGTATGATATGGATCAATTCTCCTGTTCTGTTGCTTTGTATACCTTGTGTTAAACGTGCTCTGACCAGGAACAGTATATTATGGTTCACACTCTTTTTTTCTGTTGATGTTGCTTAAAAAATGCAATTTCTCTTTGCCAATCACGAGGCAGTAGAATGATTTGATGAGGCATTATTAGGTTCACAAGGCCTGTTTCAAGTCCATTTACAGAGCAAATTTCAGTTGGAAAGAACTCATTCCCAGAAAGACAGTTTAGAAGGATCAAAGAAGTAACAAGAACAAACCACTCTTATTGCGACATATGCTGACTAACATAATTAGGAAGCACTCTTTCATCACCCTCACATCACACACTAGTAGAAGCTCTCAGCTATCTTCAGTTTTTCTGGTACACTATTTATTTTCTGGTACCAAATTGCAGACTTGCACTCATAATAACCCAAATTGCAGACTTGCTCTCATAATAATCCAAAAGAACTTCTACAATTTTTATTTCTTTGATAGTCTTTCGAGAATAATAATAATAATAAAGTGACGTTTTACTGCTCATTTCTTTCGAGGACGTGCCAATGTCAGGTCCACTATTTGAGATCTCAGCATGGTATGTTCAAAGTAGCCAACTAGCATACATTGGAGGGAGAGAAGGAGCAGAAGTGAGAATTAAGCATCTTCTTTGTTTCTTTGCATATGCTTCTTTTTTTTATTATGTTTTCTTTCAGGGACATTTGATCATACGTCAATGTCGCTTTCTCGCCAATCCACAGAGGTTCCTTCAGTGCCTTGTCTTGGTCCTCCAACCTGGCTGAATTGATTGGCCTTATGGCGCATAGGGGGGGGGCCGTCTTCATCTTCAGGGTTCCCACGCTTCCTGCTTGAACGTGTTCTGGCGGTGTCCAAAAGGATCATGGTGAAGAGACATTAAACTTCAGATAATAGGATACGTGCTATGTTGTGCTTTGCTGTTCATGAAGAGAGGTGTGTAACAATGAACACAAGAGAGAGTGGAGTGACTCTTACCTTTCGTTAGCTAGTCGCCCTCTTCTTTAGTGTTCTGGTTCCACTTATATAATGTGGGTAAGGGGTTTGCATAAACCTAGGAGACACTGAGTATAAGTCTCAAACTCAGCAACTAAGGCTCAAAAATATTCCCCCTCAGTCATTATCTTCCTCATAACGACGTGTCTGCCTAGAACACACGGCAAGATCTCCTGTTTTCCTCACATTTGTGGCTTTAACTTGATGG
>JAGVVM010006092.1:0-31088 GCA_019149425.1 Psidium friedrichsthalianum
GGGAAGGGGAAAGAAAAGAAAAGAAAAATAAAATAGAAATGAAAAAATAAGGTAAGTATATAAAATATGTATGTCATCGGCTGGCCGCATCACTTTAGGGTCCATCAGCCAAACACTTGTTTATGGATGAATTAACACAATTATAAAAGACTAGGATGAACGGTAAAAAAAATAATATTAGAACTGAATGGGACATAATTATTAATCAAAATTAAAATTTTTGGCAATTTTTCTGATCTTCTAGGTTAACCCCACACTTTCATGCACTTTTGGAGGATCAAATCCTCCATACAAAGAGACTTCTTCGGTGCAATTTCTTCCATAGAAATTCTATTTCACCTAGGACATGATACTCATAAAAGAACCATAGTCAATTAAAGGCTGTCGATATACGCTCGAGATTAATTCGTGCCCCATAAATAATATGTAATTAAACTTACCATTACCATGACAAGACGCGCATTTAACCCATCACCTCGTGAGCTTCGGGCACCCCTTTCGTCGACAGCCCGGTGGGCCATTTCGGGTCCATTTATTTATGGGGTGCTGTGGTGAATCAGTTTTGACCATTCTACGAGCACGTGGCATGCAGTCTATGTCTTTTGGGCCTGTCATATTAAATGCCACCTGGTCTCCTGCCACTGGCGACACATCGTTGGGCAAGGATGACCTGGCTGTTCATGCAAATACTATAAACATAATCCTCGAATTATTTAGTTCGACATCTCAGCCATCAAGTTTAAATTACTAGCCAGATATATCAGTGGTCACATGGATTATTATTTGAAATTTCACATCGTATATGTTCGTTTTCATTTTGTCATTTTGCCATTTTGCCCCTGAGATAATAGCGTTCGCCAATCTAAATTTCGGATTTGGTCCGCTCCTAGCATCGATTAACAATGTGACTAAAGAAGCCTTACAAGGAGAGGAAGTGAAGTATTAAGTATTTAATTCACGCACACATTCACATATTTGTAATGGATTCTAGGTAAGCATTCTTGGGAAAGAAATACTGTGAATGTCTTGAAAACACAAGTTGATTGCATATTTTCTTGTTATATCTAAGAATCATGTTCACGCATGATGAGATATCCATAAACTCTTAATTAAAACAAAAAGATAGATATCAAATGATCAAGAGAGAGTGCGCAAATAGAAAAGAGAATAAACCATTGTACTCTCAATAAAGTTATACATAAATTAGCTTGTTAACTTTTTCCGCATCAAGTAGCTGACCTAAAGGTGACAATTCTGTCATCACGTGGAAAACTATCTTTTATTCTACCTGGGTCGAAATATTCTAATAAATTTATAGTACGATTCAATATATATTGCAATTCTGTGTTACTTTTTTTTAACTAGACAATAAAAACTGCATGATCATATTCAAATTTGCCTTTACAATATCTATGCAAACCCTAGCATATAATTTGATTTATTGCATATTTATGCAACATAGTTTGAGGCATAATATTTCTCTTGCAAAAAGAAGTCATGCCGATACCATTATGTAGTATAATATAAACACGATCGTTCTTAGCACTCAATAGGGCAAAAACCCTAGCCCTCACTGAAAATCTCCTGATCAAGCAACTATTTTTCTCAAATGAAGAGAACCTACAACAATCAAGAGAATTACCCCATTGAGTAAAGAAAGTAGAGTCCCATCTGTGTCGTGGCATTTCTCATCATCTTTTTCCTGACACGCCAAGTCACAAGAAACATATAAACATAATTCTCCTCAAAGTTAAAAACCCTAAAAAAAGATTCAGCCGGTGCATCGCATCCCTGTGTCCACCCACTTGACAGGATTCAGGCGGTGCATCAAATCATTATTCACATGCCCTCTCATGGTCATTTAAAAAAATTAACATTTAAGTGATAAAAAAAAATTCACATCAAAATGAGTGCCATACACAAACTTGAACACTTTTTCTATCATTCTGCCTCATTCTAGCACTCAATAGGGGCCCCTACCCTTTACTGAAAATCTCTTGAGCAAGTAACTCTACGATTTGACTTCCTAGTCCTCTCTTTTCTTGTGGCTACTACAACTATTTTTCTCAAATGAAGAGACCTACAAACAATCAATAGAGGAAAAAATTTCAAATAAATACCTAAAGTGCCATCATTTTATCAATAAAAATATGAGGTGGACCTTATTTCAAATAAAGGTATAAAGTAATCAAATTATTTCAAAAAATGACTTGGCCAAATGACATTTTTATCCTTTACTTTTTTTGTTTTTGAATATTTCTTCTTTTTTTTTTTTCGTTTTCGTTTCTTCCAGGGCAGCTTGAGGCCAACGATGGCCAGGAGAGGGGAGGGGAGGGGAAAGGGAGCAGAGAAAAAAAGAAAAAGAAAACAAGAAAAGGAAAGAAAAGAAATTCAAAAAAGTAAAAAATGATAATGCCATTCAGTTAGGTCTTTTTTTGAAATAATTTATGCGCTTCATATCCTTATTTGAAATAACGTTCATTTTAGACCTTTATTTGAATAAATGAGGGCACTTTAAATTCTCATTTCAAATTTTCTATCGATAGAATTATCTATTGAGTAAAGAAAGTAAGTCCATCTGTACCGCGGGATTTTTCATCAACGTCGTAGATGTCAATTCCCATCTTTTCTGAAACACCAAGTCACAAGAACATGGAAACATAATTCTTCTCAAAGTTAAAAACCCTAAAACAAGATTCAGCCGGTGCATCGTATCCCTATGCCCACCCAACTTGACAAGATTCAGGCGGTTGCATCAAATCATTATTCACGTGCCCTATCATTAGCTTCTAAAACTGGATTAGACCCTAGATTCTCTCTCTCTCTCTCTCTCGTAGCCGACGACTATAGGAGCTGTAATAGATTCCGCTTCTAGGGTTTGAATTTCCAAATACGAGAAATAGTAAAAAACAAAAATAAGTCAAGTGGGTCTCTGTAAACCAGATATCTAGGGATCCTCTGGCCATTGAATATTCAAACATATTGACCATGGACGGCTTGGAGAATCTGTGTAACATCTTGCTTCTTAAAATAAGCTGGGGCTTCCAGATACAATATGGTGAGGAATGAGGGTGGTTGAAATCTCAAAGGGCGGTGTAATAATGTTTAAGTAGTACGCGTAAAAGCACATGCATGCCCGAGGGGTGGTGCTACTTAATCATTACCTGGTTGGTAATCCCTTCTAATCAAGTCAACTTAGTGAAAACGAGTTGCTCCTTTGAAAAAGAAAGCGCATAAACTAATTTTTTGTGAAGAGAATTGATTATATAATAGTCTTCAAATGACTATAAGACTAAGAGACTATTTTGGGCCACTAAAGAAAGTCATAATTAATTAAAGATTGTTATGAGGTTCACTCTTTTAAGGATTTGTGGTTCATATTATTCTTACAGTCACCCACCAAAAACTGTTATGCTAGCCTTTTGTGGACATAACATGGGGCAGAGTCCGGATAAATAATACACAAGATCGGCCAGAATGCGTGTTTTTCTCCTGAGAATAGTTTTTCTCCTGAGAATAGTGCAAGCTCCACTACATCTATATTTCTCGATACGATATTGAGCTGATTATTTGACTAGTAGGTACGACGGAATTGAGCTGATGATTGCTTGGGCTCATTATTGCAAGTTAAAAGAGAGTTGCATGGCGCTGTGCAATGTATTTCCCGTGAACAAATTAAAACATGGTGCTATGAAATTAATAACTAATTCAGTGTGCCTCTTAGATATTAATAGTTATCTGACTTCTTGTAAGATCAACTTGTTGAGTTATTTTATTACTTTTCATGCTTCAACCAGTGAGACATCACCTCTATATAAAGACCCCTCATCCTTCCCACCATCACGATAACCACAGAGCAAACTATAAATTCCCAAGTCCTCAAACATATAGTCGCACTCTTTCTTGGCCATGGAGATCAACCACTTCATTTCCTCTTGGCTCTTCACTCTCATTTTGGCCCTAGCTCCTTTATTCCTCCTTCCAAACTCAAGCAAAAATATGTCAACTTCAGGCACAAACTACCCCGGGCCAAATGGGCGTCCCCTGGCTCGGCGAAACCACGGATTTCTACAGAGCCCTGCAAGCCAACCGGCTATTCGAGGACTTTGTCCGACCTCGAATGGTGAGACATGGCAAGATCTTCAAACAAAGATTGTTGGGGTCGCCGACGGTGATTGTAATTGGAGCCGAAGCTAACCGGTTCTTCTTGTCCAATGAGTTCAAGCTGGTGATAAGCTCTGGCCTTCTTCTTCAGTTCAGCTCATGGGCAAGAACTCCATTATGGAAAAGCAAGGCGAGCGCCACCGCCACGTCCATGGACTGATATCCTCTAGCCTTGGCAGCTCCTCGGCGGAGTCTTTAGTTCCGAATTTGAGCAAATAGTACAACGCCACCTAGATGCCCACTGGAGTGGCCAGGAGAGGAATCAACCTATACCACTTCACCAAAAAATTGACATTCCACGTCGTGTTCGAATGTTTGTTAGGGATAGATGTGGAGATGGGAATGCTGGGAATATTTGAGAGGATTTTGGAGGGACGTCTTCGCGCCAACAATTACTGTCCGGGGACCAGGTTCTCGAGAGCAGTGAGAGCGAGGAAGGAGATTGAGAGAATTTTGGTGAGGATTGTGAGGAAGAAGAAGGAGGAGGTGGAGAGCGAGATCTCGGGGGGAGGTGGAGGCGGGAATAAGGAGGGAGGGGCAGTGCTGCTGCCGCGGTACGTGGCAGCGATGCTGCGGGGCGAGATGAGTGAGGAGGAGGTGATCGATAACATAGTTCTAATGGTGTTTGCAGCTCATGACACCACCTCTTTTGCCATCGCCATGACCTTTAGAATGTTGGCTCACCACCCAAATTTGCTATCAGTTACTATAAAAAGGTCAAAACCTGCCGTAGTTTTATGACTTATTTTTCTTGTGTCTTTGATCGGTTTATAGTATATGATGTTCATTCTAGTGTGAATAGTCTTTGTATAGGTGAAGTCTAGGTCACTGAACTTAGGGTAGTGATTGTTGACATTTGAGATGGATTTCAAATCATGACACTGCATAAAAAATTATGGATTTTGTTATAAAATTTTCTCTTGGGTTTTTAATATTTTTATTAAATAGTCAGCTTTGTTCTTTTGCAGAACATATGGATGTCAAGAGCAGAAAAAGAGAAGGGGAGGACATCGATGGTGAAGATATTAAGAAGATGAGTTATACATGGAAGGTTGCTCGTGAGAGCATAAGATTGTTCCCTCCCATCTTTGGCTCTTTCCGGAAAGCCATCGTCGATATCGAATATGAAGGATTCACCATCCAAAAGGATGGAAGGTACGTAACTTTTACTCCATTTGCACCATCTTAATCGAAACTTGAGTTTGATTTACTCTCATGAAATTAGAACTAATTCACTTCAAAAGCATCTTATACGACTTATCTATATCGAAAGCCCTAGATTGAATCTCGAAACCCCTAGATTGAATCTCGAAACCCCTCGATACAACTCCATTTTCAATTAAAGGGTCAATTAGTGGCAATGCCATATGCCAATATGTCGAATAATATAGAGAGAGTCCAACACCGGGCCATAGTTTAGTTTTACTGAAGATTGAAATTGACCTAATTGCGAAATGAAAATCTTTGTACGCCGACCATGCTCATATGATTGAAGTTGCTTTGAAAAGAGAATGTCCAGGGCGAATGCGCACTTGTTATTAAAATTAAAATTAAAGTCGTCATGCACTCGTCACGAGCATGCATGGCGACGAAGTCATCTGCATCTTCCTTAACTTGAGTTATTATATGGCGGTCGAAGTCGCATTAAAATAAGCCCACTTGTTCATATTGTCAACTTTCCCTACCTAGATATTGCTCCCTCTCGGTTAGGATATTGGGAAAATGCCGTACATTTACACGAAACCGAAACACTCGTATTGGCGGAGCGAACTGAATGGACAAGAATCGCACTGAGTATTACATACGTGTGAAATTACCGACTTTGTGTCCTATGATGTCCGCTCTGATCTTTCAGGTGCTGTGGACAACTACGGGACGCATTACGACCCGGAACTTTTCCAAGACCCGACGAGTTTTCAAACCGGAACGGTTCGATGAAGCGCAGCCGCCATACGTGTACGTGCCCTTCGGAGGAGGGCCGAGAGTCTGTGCTGGGTATCAGTTAGCAAGAATGAACATCCTCGTGCTCGTGCACCACGTAGTGACCCGCTACGACTGGTTCTTGATCCATCCCGACGAGCCGATCACCATCGACCCGCTCCCGTTCCCCATCCACGGGATGCCCATCCAGATTTCTCCCAAGTGATCCATCTGATTGATTCAATAATTTGTTTTGTTTATTGGCGAGAGTTGCAGTTGTATCGCTTCTGTATTGAATCAGTTTTAATGAACGTTCTTCAACAAGTGCTAAACTTGCATGGAAGGTCATTCTAAGAAGTCTGATGATTAGATCTAAGAGGGACCTTTTTTGGGGAACAACGGGAGTCTATAATTAGGAAATTAACTCAAGGTCAAACTTTAGGTTATACCTAAATGTAGAGATTACTCAAACAAGACTGCTCTTCAATAGAACCACAGGACTTCCAGTGGTGAGACCTCTTGCACTGCTCGCATTAAAGTGATTGATACGACATTAGTTCCGCTCTATGCAAGTAAAGCCCTCGCTCGATTTGGGCATCGTGAACATTTTTTCTACAAGGGCTGTCAACCGATCCTTGCCGTCCACAGGCAAGGGCCGCAAAGCCCTCACGATCTAGACATCGTGGCCTCGCGAGTTTGGGCATGGGGCTGGCGAGGCATGGCGGCCCTCGTCTAGATCTGGTGAGGGCCAGCCAATAGCTCTTGCCGGCCCACCCGGCACAACCAATAAAAAAGTAAAGTACAGAAAAGAAATAAGGAAAAAAAAGAATCAAGAAAACAAAAAATATTACTAAGATATTCATGTCAACGCAAGCCATGCCACGAAGGATGGCTGGCATCCACACAGTGATTACCTGTCAAAATTAGCTGGACGGACTCAATTGGTACTAATGCAAAATAGTTTAGTTCTAAATTGGTTTAATTAGAAATTTTAGAATTGTATTGATATAAATGCAATAGATCTAGAACTTTTTTGCTACCTTTACATAAGAGTAACATATGGGTATGAGGTAATATGTGTCCTGATTTAATTGAAGTTCCAAGTGATGATGTGCTTTATTTCATTGCCATTGCTTTTGTTTGGGGCATGCTATTAGACTCTTAATTAGATATTTTCGTCCTTCGTGTTTGTGGTCGTGTGTGATTATCTGATCCAAGGGCCAAGGGCAGCCATTGCGTAAGCACTAGCAGGAGTTGAGCATTGTGACTTTCATGGTCAAACACCGTTAACATTTCATATTTCATATAATTAGCTTATATATAATACAAATTTGGGTAAATACGTTATTATTTAGTTTCAGTCATTGCATTTTGCCAACTATTAAATCTCATTATTGTACTTATTATCGAGGGACGTGGGGTCAAATCTCAGGTTGATTTGCACATATCCAGTATGTGATCGGCGAGGTATCTTTTAAGAGTATTATTTTTCTAATCCATGCTCACCTTCAAGAGGATTAAATATTGTTGAAATATATCTCGAGTTTGAGCCTCGCAAACGAAGCCCATCATGAAATTTTATGTTATTTGTGGACGTCTGAATATCCCATGTTGGAGAACGATATCCTAATTTGTCCTGATATCAAATTGATGTGAAAAAGATGTCAACCAAGCAAATATAGAAGGAACGCAACGGGGAGAAATTTTCCAAAGGAAGAATACCAAAAAATGTTAAAACAACATCAAAAATTAGCCATGTCAGCGTCGTCGGCATCCTCTTCAACACTGGTCGGCTAAAGTTGCCAAAAAGGATGAATTGGTACAACCACAAAAGATTGGTGCGAACATTCCAAAACACGAAGTTCACATCAAAAGTTTTGTGAATTGGTTTTTTTAATGATTGCCCAATTACAAGGAAAAGTTCACACGAAAAGTTGTTTGAATTAGTTCTCATGCAAATTTGCACCAAGTGATTTTTGATAGGCACTTGGGAAAGTTCGCACCAAAAGTTTGTGAATTGGTTTTTCGAAATGTTTGCATCAATTGCAAGAGAAAGTTTGCACGAAAAATTGGTTGAATTAGTTCTTATACAAGTTTCACCAAGTGATTTAAGTTTGCATGAAATTCGCTCTCAAAGCTTTGTAAATTGATTTTTGTAATGTTCGCATCAATTACAAGAGAAAGTTCACACAAAAGTTGTTTGCTCTTGTGCAAGTTTGCACCAAGTGAGTTTTTATAGGCACTTGAGAAACTTTGCACAAAGTTCGCACCCAAAAGCTTGGTGAAGGTTTTTAGGAATGTTCTCACCAATTGCAAGGTAAAATTCACACAAAAGTTTGTTTGAATTTGTTCTCATGGAAATTTACACCAAGTGACTTTTCATAGGCACTTAGGAAAGTTTGCATGAAGTTCGCACCAAAAGCTTTGTAATTTTTTTTTTGAATTGTCATAATTACAATAAGTTTAGGATTTTTTTGCTAATTTTTCCAGCAACCTTGTCTTGCAAAAAAAAATTGCGTGATATTTTTCTACCCTTCATAATTAACCATATACGCCGTGAAGATTACCCAAAATTGTGCATGGATCTACAAAATAAATTGTTGAAATAAAAGTATCTATTACAAATGTCATGCAACAAGATTGATACCCAAGTACAATATGATTCAAGAGCTCTAAGAATCCGACTGTACTTCAAAGACATTATTGAATAGTGAACAATCTCTTGAAATGCAAGCCACATATTGACGACTAGTAACATGGCTAGAGATAAGCTCGTCCATAGAAGCAACATGGAACGAGACCTCAAAAAACGATATACAAGAATTGTATATTGGATTTTGACTCGTCGGTCTAGCCCAACTTGATCAATGTTATAAGGTAGATGACTTCGCAATGATGTAAAATTGCTAAATCGCATGGCTCAGCACCTCGATACCTACAAATTAAAATGCGTGATGATGAGCAGCTTGAACGAAGTGAATACGATGTGAAATCTCTGGTTGAGTTAAAAATTACCCATGTTAGAGTTGGTTGGCATCCGCTTTAGCGCCGGCCGGCCAAAATTGGCCAAAATGACTGAATTGGCGCAACCACAAAAGATTGGTGCGAACATTCCAAAATACTAAGTGATTTTTGATAAGCACTAGGGAAAGTTTGCACGAAATTCACACCAAAAGTTTTGTGAATTGTTTTTTCGGAATGTTCGCACTGGTTACGTGGGAAGTTCACACAAAAAGTTATTTGAATTACTTCCATGTAAGTTTGCACCAAGTGATTTTTGATAGCCACTTGGAAAAGTTCGCACCAAAAGTTTTGAGAATTGATTTTTCGAAATGTTCGCACCAATTGCCGGGAAAAGTTGGCAGAACAAATTGTTTGAATAAGTTCTCATGCAAGTTTGCACCAAGTGATTTTCAATAGGCACTTCGGAAAGTTCGCACGAAATTTGCTCCAAAACTTTGTAAATTGATTTTTGGAAATATTCGCACCAATTGCAAGGGAAAGTTTGCACGAAAAGTTGTTTGAATTAGTTTTTGTGCAAGTGTGCACCAAGTGTTTTTGATAGGCATGTGAGAAACTTTGCACAATGTTTGCACCAAAAGTTTGGTGAATTGGTTTTTAGGAATGTTCTCACCAATCGCTGTTGACACTTGATTTTTGATCATTTTTATTTTTGAAAATTTTTTAGAAAATTCATAAAAATTCATAAAATTTAAAAATCAACTTTGGAAACCTCCAAGGCTAGGGAACCAATTTGAACAAAAAAATAATAAATTTTCATATTTTCAGCATTTTCCTGCATTTTATTTTAAAAATTCATAAAAAAATCAGGAAGCAATGAGAAAATTGCAAAATCAGCTTTGGAAGCCTTGGACAAGCGTAGAAAACCATTTTTGAACAAAAAATAATTTTCATTATTTTTCACATTTTTAATATTTTTTTAGAAAATAAAATAAAATTAAAAAAAATTAATAAAAAATAGCATTTGAGGTCACAAAGATACAAAAAAATTGTCAGTATTTTTATTTTAATTTTCTATTCATTTTTGTCAAAGAAATTTTGAAAAAATCAATATGGAATTGAGATTTACTTTGTTAATCTCATTTTCAGATTAATTGAAAAAATTCTAGAAATTTCATTTCGGCCCTGTAATTTTCTTTTTTTGCATTTCTGGAGTCACGTCATCCCCCTCTATTCTCCAAAAATTACAATCTAGTCCAAAGATTCACTGAATTGTCAAAATTCGCAAAAAGGGACCAAAATGCAAGTTTTGATTTTTTCGAATTAGTCCTTAAAACACATAAGATGCAATTAAAAAATTTTTAGAGACTGAATAAAAAATCAAGGCACGTCACCCCCTAGTTTTTGGCATTCTAAATCCATTGGTGGGATTAATTTTTGCAAAAAAAGACCATCAAGAGTTTGGATTTCGCAAAATGGATATTTGGGTCAAACTTGGAAATTAGGGTTTTCATGCAAATACTCACAGATTTTTCAGAGAAAATTCATTTTTCCTCATGCCCCTGAGTTTGATTTTCACATTAATTTTGAAACATTATAGCAAAATTAGGGCTAATTTTCAAATTTTGGTCAAATTGGGTCAATCGGGTCAAGTTGACCTGACCCGGTCAACCCATTTGACCCGAAAAAATGCCCAGAACCAACTTTGGTTCTCTCTTTTCCTCTTGCGTGAAAATGCTCAAACAAAAAGGGGAAAGTTCTAACAAATGGAGATCCGTTTTTGTGAGTATAAAATGGGCAATTCTCATTCGGTTGAGGGGACGGTTACAAGAACAAAAAAAACAAAGAATATCTCATTGGCAAAAGACTCTCGGGGAAGTTTACAGAGAGAGAGAGAGGGAGGAGAGCTGAGAGTTTCTCTTTTGGCCTAGGCTTTCTCGAGCTTTATCGACGGTAGCCAGGCACCGATGAACCCTCAAAATACTTCCATAAGCATCGCACAGCCCCAGGGAGCTTCTGGAACTCGTCAAATCAAAGTTTCACCGTCGGGAAAGGTAAGCTCTGTTGTTGAACTATCAGAGCTCCTTCCATGGTGAAATTCAATCTAGTTAGTCTTGCTTCGTGATTTTTTATTCAATCCGTTCCTATGTCCCTGCTGATTGCATTCATGCCATTTTCTTGCATTCTCATCACGTAAACACCTATCGTCTACCATTCTTATCTTACCAAAAAAAAAAAAAACACCTATTGTCTACCCTTGCAACCATCCGAACGTATTGTGAGCTTCATAGCTCATATCAGATGTTCTCGAGCTCCAGGGATGACTAGGTAAGTTTTCTGGAGCTTCTGTGAAGTTGATCGACTAGTTTTTTTTTCTAGCTGTTTAGATGTAGAAATGCCATGGATAGGGTTTGTTGGAGTGTAGCTCTCGGCTGGCAGCGGTTCAGGTAGTTTAGGTGTTTTTCGGGCCTAAAATTGTAGTATGTTGATCGCCTGGTGATTAGGAGTCTATTAACGTTAGAATCATGAGGTTTGGCTGGGTATAAGAATCGGAATGGCCCTCTGACGAGATGCCGGCGTTCCATCGTCTTCTCCAGTGGGACGTTGACCAGGTCAACCGTTGACCTGGTCAACGCTGACGTGGCTAGGCACATCGGACGCCACGTCAGCTTGATTGTTACAACGGATTAGCCGAATAATAGAACAGATCCAACAGTCAGGGTGAGGCCACGTGTCGCGATCCTGAAATTTTTGAAAATAAATTTGATTTTTCAGAATATTCTAATTTTTAAAAAAAAAAAACTATTTTGTGATTGTGTGGCTTAGGTTTGGCCACACGTCACGATCGGGACCATTTATTCTTATTTTTTTAAATCCTTTTTGGGAATAAAAAATTCATTTTGAAAAAAAAAAATCGCTTGATCGGATGGCTATGGATTAGCCATGTGTCCCAATCTTGTCCATAGGATTAGAAATAGGTGGGAAAAAAGAAAAATATAATAAAAAAATTTGAAAAAATTCAAAAATTCAAAATTAACCCAAAACTACGTCATTTTGCGGCGGATTTAGGGTAATGGGCCTTGGGCCGGGTTTGGGTAGTGGGCCAAGTTGGTCTGACCCGGTCCATATAACAAATAAAAATAAAAAACAAAAATAAATATAAAAATATAGAAAAAAAATTCAAAAAATAAAAAAATTTAAAAAATTAGAAAAATCAATAAAAAAAACTCAAAACTTTGTCGTTTTTAGGTCCGGATCAAACCCAAGCGGGTTTCCGGACCGAGTCAACCAGACCCGATCCAAAAAATTAAATAAAAAATAATAATAAAAGAAATTAAAAAAATAAAAAAAAAATAAAAAAAGGAAAAATCATAAAAATCATAAAAAAAAATTATTAAAAATAAAAAAATAATTTTTTTTAGAAATGTAGAAAATTTCAAAAAATAGGGGAAAATTCTAGAAAAATAAAAATTTTTTTGAAAATGTCCCAAAAATAGGAAAATTTCTTAAAAAATTTTTAAAAAATTCAAAAAAAATTCAAAAAAAATTCAAAAAAATTCTCAAAAATTGTGAAAATTAGGGAATAACCACATTCAACTGGTTTGACCCATTTCCACATTTTTTTAATTTCTCGAGCTTTGAAAAATTATCATTTCGCCCTTCTAGTCAATCTGACCAAAATCCTTCCAAATCACCCATGAATCTAACTGGCATTTTTTCTAGGTTTCTAAGGACTCCCCTAGGCCCAACTTGACTTGATTTGATGTGATTTCTCCATGTTTGGATTCCTCGACTGCGCACTTTCTTTATTGACTGTGATTGGTAGGATAGAAAAATTCCGTCTGCATGATTGCTTTAGATTTCTTAGGACTTACCACACCCAATCCCGCTTATATGAATTCCCTAGATTAGGAAATCACTCACTAGGTACCGAAAGGGCGTAAATAGTAATATTGGCGTAACTAAGTCCCCGAACCCAAATCTCTGGTTTTCACAGAATCGAGCGATCTCTCCTAATCGCTTGATAGGGTTTCCAATCATACCATTCAAAAATGATTAGTGGCAGCTCCAATTACACGTACATCGATGCACATGTTACCAACCACACTAAGGTCGAACTCGACAAACCTATTGCGATTTTGTGTGGGCCTGGCAGGGCCCAAGCGAAGCCCCGATCTTAATAATGGGCCTAGCAATCCATTAGCCCGCTCCTCCCCTCTCCCGAGGGCTGGGTCGCGACAATCGCGAGGTAAAATTTGCATGAAAGTTTGTTTGAATATGTTCTCGTGGAAGCTTGCACCATGTGATTTTTCAAAGGCATTTGGGAAAGTTCGCACCAAAAGCTTTGTGATTTTTTTTTTTGAATTGACATAATTGCCATAAGTTTAGAATTTTTTCGCTAATTTTTCTAGCAATCTTGTCTTGCCACAAAAAAATTGTGTGATATTTTTCCACGCTTCATAATTATCCATATAATTGTGAAGATCACCCAAAATTGTGCATGGATCCAAAAATAAATTGTTGAAATCAGCAGTATCTATTACAAATGTCATGCAACAAGATTGATACCCAAGTGCAATATGATTCAAGAGCTTTAAGAATCCAACTAAACTTTAGAGACATCGTTGAATAGCTGACCAATCTCTTGAAAATAATCAGAATCTCGAGTGAGTAGACATGCCAAAGCAAACGCTAGCAAGCACATATTGAGGACCACTCACATGGTCAGAGATAAGCTCGTCCACACAAGCAACATGGAACTGAGAGCCTCGAAAACAATGTATGAGAACCGGTATATTGGGTTCCGACTCTCGTCGATCCAATCACTTTGATCAATGTTATAAGGTAGACAACTTCACAAATGATGTAAAATTGTTGAACCGCGTGGCTTAGCGGCCTAGTACGCTGCGAATTGAAATGTGATGACAAGCAGCTTGAACGAAGCGAATATAATGTGAAATCTCTTGTTTGAGTCAAGAACTTTCTTGATGTGGCTGCTCGTCATCCCTGTACTGAATTAGAAAGAAAACAACCGAAATAAACAGATTCAAAAGAAAAAAAAAGAAAAACTAGCTTCTTAATCTGCGTTCTAAGCAGAGTTATAAGAACGTATACAGACGAATGAATTACGTACCTTTTGAGTGTCACGATCCGCCATGTTCTCCTTTGAAGCTCTACTAACACTGCGATTGTTTTCGATTTTCTGTGAAGGAGTAAGCGGAAGAAAGCTCTTCATTGCGGTATAGGCCATCTGCTCTGCATTTATTTGCTTGTTTTTCTAAATAACGCGGAATTGCCTTTTGCAAATGCTTATTGCATTGGAGCACGAGCATGCCTTGCGACTCATGGGGATGTTGGAACACTTGAAAGCGGTCCCATAAAATTTCACAATTGAGCGCCAAACTTACATTTCCATAGTTGTGGAGAGAGTCTATTTCTCTTCTCGATTCTAAGAACATGTAAACAGTGATTCAAACTATGCATCGACCCTAACCCCTAAAGAATATTGAATTTGCACACTAGGAGTTTCTATTTAGTAACATTAGGTGAACATAAACTGCCTTTTGATTGGATTATGATTAGAGTGCAAATGGGTTGTCTATTGGTTATAAGTTTTTAAAGGCCCAAGTGAAAATGAGTCCCGAAAGTTAAAGTTGAATCAAATAGGTTAAAAATGAGTCACCTAGTTGAACCCATTTTTGACCCATCTAAAAAATTAAGTGAGTTTGACATGGCTTGGGTCAATGGGCCTCGGGTATATTAGTTCATATTTTTATATTATAAAAGTAAGAAAAGAAAGCAAAATAAAATTAAAAAATGTACAACTGTTCAAGAAGTGGAACGCGGCTGATGACCATCGTCCCCCGCCATCCACCAATTACCGAAGGGGAAAAAAAGGTATTCTAAAATAAAAAATACCTTATAAAAAATAAAAAATTATAAAAAAAATCTCACTAAATTTGTCTTGCATGAAAGTGTTTTAACAATACTCATTTTTGTATCAAATTATAAGAAACAAGTATTCTATGATTTGGTTAAATATAGACGTGTTTAAGTAATACGGGTCGAGTATGAGTCGTTAAATTGTATTGTATGAAATTGATCAAAACGGCTTAAATGGGTTAGTGTGAGTCGGACCATGTCCGATTCGATCCGACTTACTCATTTGACACATCTAGTTATGACTAATGGACTCAATTGGAATTACTAGATAAAGCCCGTTTAACCGAACTTTGGCCCATCCATTTATTTCCTTTGCTTGACCGAAAATCATGGATGCACTCACTATATGTGATGTTCTGAATTTGGACGGTGAGTGATCTAGTGCAAGATAATCTCAGCAAATTATGAAATAGGAGAGGCATTCGGTTGAAGATCGAATTTTGGATTTTGAGGAGCTGGAGCTTTTTAAGTAAAAGAAGTGGAGATAAGGTTCGTCAAAAGCCAGTGAAATTTGACGATATTTGAAATTTTTCGAAGGAGAGTTCAATCTGATTTGTTCCAGAAAGAATTTCAAAGGGGATATAATAGATTCGAGATTGATTCTCGTAAGGCAATCCTCTAACTACACAGAGAAGGATTCAAGGTTAAACCTTTATGCTCTATAGACACGAAACTTGGAGCAGCCACCCCTCAAAAACCTCTTCAGCCCTCCTTCCATTCAAGCCTTCGCCAGCCTCCTTCATCGTTCAATTGATCTGATTGCCATGTCTCTTGCTGTGCGTCTCCAAGAGGCCTTTCAAGCTTTTCAAGCGGTGGATAAGAAGTACCGTAATGCCCAGAAGAAACGGAAGCCTGAGTGAGTATTCACAATTCTCTTTCGATAGAAAATTACTAGGTTTGGCCCTCGTATTTCATGTTCTTTTGCTCTCCCCTCAGCCCACGCGAAGTCGCTGACGCTATGGAGGTACGCGCTGCCGCTAGCGCCGCTCTGGATCAGGTTGTCGAGTTGCTCCGACAGGGGGAAGCGTTGCACCTCACTACCCTGGAGCAGGCGAAGGCGTTCACGCAGTTCTTGTCGCAATTTCCTGACTGCCGCGGCAATCTAGGCAGCGTGGGGATCCCTGCTGCCGTCGACGAGCGAATCGCTGCGCGGATGCGACGCACGCTGACAATGGCTGGACTGAAGGCGCAGCCGCTCTCCTTTGGCTTTCCGAAGTAGTCCATCATTATACGATAGGCCAGCTTTGTTAGTTGTGATTAGCCTTCTTCCGTAATTAGATGTTTTTGAGTTTGGTTCGGTTCGATTCCTAGAAATCCAAATAGTTAGGTGTGTGACAGAATTATATGTGTTTGGTGCGGGTTCGGATCTTATGATATCCATGTTTATATATCTCGACCGTTTCGTTCACTGGTGTTATTATCATCAACTATATTTGAATAACCACGTATGTACTGTTGAGTTGATGATGCATCTTAATTGCACTTTGAATTCGAACGTATCCAATCATGCAGCACTTTCAATAGAAATGCCTCTTTTTCACAACGCATTCTAAGAAACACAAGCTTTTAAAAAGTTTAATCAAGAACAACTTTGCCATAAATCAGACGATTTGTGATGTCTATGTTGTCGTAATTTGGTAAAACCTAGGGTATGTACAGCATTGCTCTGTAAATTATTATTGTCTCTACTTTACTCTGAATAAAGTTTCATCCTAGGGTTACGTAGGTCACAATTTTTGGTGACTTTTAGAGTTTCTGGGCTAAAATAGCGTGGCACCGGTTTTACACTCCCTCACTCGCCATTGTACGTTTTTCACCTACGGGAATCTACTAATTATGGGAGAATTACAAAAAAGTGCTAAACCTATTGTAATTGTGACTTACATAAATATTTATTTTCCCAATTCAATACTAAAATTTTGTATTTGTGCCAATTTAGTTCACTTGACCCTTGTCGGCATTGAAGTGGATTTTTTTAAATAATATTTTAATATTTTTTTGAATTTTGCTTTTTTTTTTCCTTTCTATTCTTTAGTTTTTTTTTTTCCCAAACCCTTAGGGCGGCATCGCGGCACCATCGCCAAGGGCGTTGCCGGCCCTAGGATTGGGAGGCAAAAAGAAATCTAAAAGAAAAAAGAAACTAAATCATAAAAAATTCAAGATATTTTTAAGACATTACTTTAAAAAAAAATCAAAATCAACACGGCGTTGCCGGCCAAGTGGACTGGTTTAGGACTGAAGTTAAAAAAAAAAAACTATGACTAAATTAGCACAATTACAATAGGCTTAGGTTTGTTTTGATAATTTTCTCGCTATTCGTGGTAGGTAGTACGTGAAAACCATCGCATGCCACTTTCTTGACCGTCTGATTTGTGCTCGCCATTTATCCGAAGAAGAAAAGACTTTTAGATCTAAAAATCTAAAGAAACATCTCGGAAATGAATACATTATGTCAGGCATTTAGTCTTGTGTAGGTTATGTTGATCCAGAACAATTTACCCTATAGTTTGTGCGGCTTGAACGGTGGACCACCTCTTTGCTTCCGAGCTTTAAAATCCCAAAGGCTCCAAACTTGGGGCTGTATATCATATGGGAGAAATATATATATTCTAAATCTATTTCAATTCTATCAATTTAGTCCTATAAAATTTTTCTTTTGTGGTTTAAATAACCCTAAACCTTTTGCATTTGTGTCAATTCAGTCCATTCGGCTAATTTTGATGAAAAATCACTGATGTGACTCTGCTGGTATGGATGTGGCAATTTCTAATAATATGGTATTTTTTTGTTTTTTGTTTTATTTTTTATTTTTTCTTCCCTATCTTCTTCTTCCTTCAGCCAATCGCCGAGGTCCAACGATTGGCCAAAAGAGACGGTTGGCAACTTCTCAGATGAAGTTCGCCCTTGCTAGGTGCGGTTGCACCTGGCCATGAACGAGCAAGCTTCCCCTAAGGCCAGTGTGTCGCCAACTGGCGAAAGAAGAATATAGGGAAGAATATATATATATATATATATATATATATATATATATATATATATATCATTACAACATGTTACCAGTTTTTTGTCAAAATTGGCCAAATTGACTGAATTGACACAAATGCAAAATGTTTAGAATTAAATTGAAAAAAAAATTATGATTTAATTGGCATAATTATAATGGATGTAAGACTTTTTTGGTAATTTTTTTTATATCTCATTGACAAATTTTTGTTTATTGGCACGCTAATTTTCTCCAAAAAATCAATATGGAAAATAGATACAAACACATTTTCTAAATTTTGAAATGTGATAGAGGAGGAAGTTTAAGTTTAAGATGAGATGTAAACCTTTCTTTTTGTGTGGAAAATGTACTATTATAAAACAAACGAAATACAACAGCTTAGGGGCATCCCCAGCATTACAAAAAGAGCTAAAAATTCGAAAAGATGGAAGTGAAAAGTTTCCATATAGTAGGCAAGACAACATTCCTCTAGGAAGGTATGAATTTTTGGTAGAGTGAAACTCGACCTCTCATATTTTCACGCACCTTAGCCAAAATAATATGGAAGTCCGTTGACTTGTTATGAAACCGTCTCATGTTGCGCTCCATTCAAATGCAATATATGGTTGCTAGGAAGGATAACTTGAGAAGTCCGGCCACCAAGTCTTTGTCCTTTGTTGCCCTAATCATCCACTGGAGTTCCTCATCCTATCCTCCTAAAGGGCACCTTATCCCATGTTGTGCTAAGATACGACGCCATATGCTGCTTGTCCACTCACACTATAAGAACAAATGTGATATGTCTTCTATGCTAGCCATGTAGAAATCACACTAGGTATCAATTGTAGGTAGCCATCGTGCAACGATATGAGTCGTCGGTAATCTATCTTTGCACACTAGCCAACCAATAAAACTGTAGTTGCTAATGCCGTTGGTCCAAATTAGGTTATATCACTCCACTGGGTGTCTCATTGTCTGAGCTTGTCATATGTTTCTCTGCAATAGCACATTGAACCTAGGGTAAACGATGATAGAACGAGTCGCAATTTAGGGAGATATCGCCAACTCCAAGCCATACTACTCTTAATGTCAAGCTGCATAAATGGAGTACCTTTGCATTTGATGTTTTGAATGCATATACTCCAAAGGAAAGAGGATGAGCAATTGACGAGGTTCCACAACATAGGCCCAACAATACTTTGATCCATATGTTCAAATCGGACAATCTTAATCCTCCTTCCCTTTCAGATGAGCAAACTAATTGTCATGTAACTTTATGATTCACCATGATTCACCGTATTACCGGCCCATAAGGATTGTCTAATTCGAGTGACATGAGACATAAACCTTGTATTCGTGAAAAACTTGCTATTTCTAGTGGCCAGTACCACCCGAAACATTTCGAAATATCCGCACATTGACACATAAATCCATTTAGAGTTTTTATCAATTCTTTGTATTTTTCTTGTGCTGAGTAAATATGCGCACATTGTCGTTTTGTGTAAATGACCGAACTGTTTATTGCCATTTTTAATGTTAAACCTTTTACAGTCAATTTTTTCTTTGGCGTGTAAAAATCATTTTATATGTGTCATGAAACCTAGATGGGTCATCTATATGCGTGATGTAACCTACATGCATGTTTCCTTCATACTCTATCGACTCTATATGCCACCAACATTCAAATCTCTTCAAGCCTCCTCCAATCAAGCCATTCAAGCCACCACCATTCATCCTCAGCAGTGTCCCGCTCTAACAGACTTGAGTCCAGTCGATCCTAACACAATCGCCGTCGGCGTTCCCCGAGCTCGAGTAAATGGTGAGACCAGATTGCCTAACGACGATGTCCTATCTTCTGTTGTTGTTTGGGTCCGGTTCAATCCGTACACGAGGCGGCTGTTTTACTCGTGCGAGATTTGTTCACTCGTCAATTGTTGGATCGAACCCGGATTGCCCAAACTCAGTCATCTCGGTCGAGTTGACTTTGAGATCGGACCTTTTTTTATGGCATGCATGAGTTGGTAGCTTAGCTAGCTAGCCTTGACTTCATTTCTTTTCCCCTCGAAATAGCTAGCCTTACTATATTTTAGTTCGGGTTGATTACTTACTTCCACTTTCGCATCGTCCATGGATAACCTGGATGCTTGCTGCCGGGGAGACAAAAGGGTAAACCGACCGGATTATCCTAATCTCCTTGAGGCGAGTGTGCACAAACTTTGAGTCGATTAGTAGAATTTGCTTCCCAAGTCGGAAATCGATTTCGAAAAGCATATGCGTATACGCCTGCCTAGATGCGTGCCCATTGCATCGCAACCAAGCTAAAGAAGATTGATAGGCATGCATCCTCGTCCGCAGTCTCATCCTAGCTCACTTGGTATGGGAGCTCCCACTCTAAATCACATAGCCTTCTCTCGAAACAATCGTAAGCTCGATGGGATGATTTCGTGCGTCCGTGGGGATTCGTGGAATCAAAAGTTTGGATAATCATGCACATATAAAGTTAAAGCACATCTTGATACTACGGTCATGTTTGTAGCCAGAAAAAGGTAACTGACATCAACAAAATAGTTAAAAAGGAGTTGGGAAAAATTAACTCGCTTAAAATGGAGTTGGTCATGTTCAACAACACCCGGTATACTTTTCTTCGTTAAACACTTTGGGAAAAGCTCTAGCCAAGAAAATTAAGGGCACACATGGTAACACTTCTGCTTCAAAAATCAACTTTTAGCCAAAAGTTGATTTCTCTACTTTTGCTCTAGAAGTTAATTTCTGATCAGAGAAATTCGTTTGGTAACGGTTGAAAATTTCTACTTTTGAAACATTATTAACACAAAATATTCCATGAAAAATTGTTGTTAGCGGCTGAAAAATTTCTACTTCATTTTTAAACTTTTTGAATTTCTGTAAAAATAATTTTTATTGTTAAAAAAATATTATTTACTTAAAAAAATATTTTTTGCTTCACGCGGCTGGAGTCGGCGACTTGACTGTGGTGGTCGGTGGAGGTCGGCGGTAGATTGCGGTGGCGATAGTCAGTGGTTGGCGACGACTGGCGATGAGTGGAGGTCAACAGTGGTTGGCGGCAGCGATGGGTAGAGGTCGGTGGGTGGCGGCGGTTGGCAGTGGGGGGCGCTTGGTGAGTGGCGATGGTGGACGGTGATTAACAAAGGTCTGAGGCGGATGACGGCGGGTGATCATTGGCAGTGGTCGTGGGCGGCGACCAATGGAGATTGGAGATGGGCGACGATCAACGGTGGTCTGCAATTGGCAGTGAGGGGCGATAGGTGGCGATGGTCATGAGAAGCAATGGGCAGTGGTTAGCGGTGGGCGGCGGTCGAGGTTGGCTGATGTGGGCATGGTCAAAACGAGGATGAGGGTGTAATAAAAAGAGGATGGAGCGAGAAGTACTTATTGATTTAGGAGCCATTTTTTTTAACTTCTCAAATTGGGGGGAAAACAACTTCATAAATAGAAATTTCTTTCAAAAGTAAAATTTTTTACCAAATGAATTTTTATTTTTTAAAAGCAAAAATTCACTTTCAGAAGTGTTATCATGTGCTAGGCAGCAAACAGAGGCATGCCTGGTTCCTCGAAAGCTCCTTGAAAAGATAATACTCCAAGGCAATAACCAAATGCCAGCTGGCCATATCTGAACACCCTATTGAATCAATTGCATGGGTCAAGGAAGTTTCTGGGGGAGGTCGATGAATGTGCATCTGGCGAGGTCCATGCACCCATTGGAAACTGGAAAGATCGATAGGATTTCCACCTTTGGAAACAAAGAAGAAGCAAAACCATGCAAGCAGCCACTACACCTCCCCATTGAAAAGCAAGACCTTTTTTTTTTTTTTTTTAGAGAGAGATTCCTAAGTATTCTTATATATATATATATATAGCGAATGCAAATAACAGAATAACCTGGCTGGCTCTATCCCAGCCACGAACTTAACCAGACGCGCACTATCCAAATAACACCGCAACAATTTGATAAACGTAACATTCACGTCCTCTCTCTCTACAGCTAGTAGAAGCAGTTCTCCCCCCCTCTCCCTCTAGAGTCAAACCTCTCTTTAAACATGTATAAATCCCTCCTTCCCACGCATCCATTCATCAAATCCATCCCTCGACAAAAGCCCCTCCGTTTCGAGTTTCTTCTCTTCCTTCTTCTTGCAGAGAGCGTTCAAAGATGAAGGTGGTTCTAGCAGTCATCGGTCTGGTCCTGAGCTCTCTCGCGATGGCGGGGGCCCAAGCCGGTGATTTCCACCGGGACGTCGACCTCACCTGGGGCGACCAGCGAGCCAAGATATCCTAAGGTGGCCAGCTTCTCGCCCTCTCTCTCGACAAGTACTCTGGCTCGGGTTTCAGTCCAAGAACGAGCACCTCTTTGGCCGCGTAGACATTCAACTGAAGCTCGTCCCCGGCAATTCCCCGGCACCGTCACCACCTACTATGTACGTGTCTTCATTCATTTCATTGGCGCCACTTGCTAAAAATACTAATCTCTCTCCTACTCAATTGGCATTGACAAAGAACAAAACAGTTCAAGCTAGAATTGACGACATTTGCTACACAATATATGCAGTTATCTTCTCGAGGGCCGGCGCACGACGAGATCGATTTCGAGGACATAATATATGTAGACAACTTAGCTGTATAATGGCCATGAAAGTTAGGCAAGGCGAATGCACATGTAGATGTCCATATAATGAAAATTTTGTCCACATCACACTGCACATAGCCGACGGTTATATTGACTTGATTAGAAAGTTTGTGAAATTAGAAAGACTTGATCTAGAGTGTCATGGCTGCGGTTGCTCGTTCAAGTATCACAACCACAGAGCTACCATATCTCGAGCTTGAAGTTGCGACAATGGCTACCATGGTCACGAGCTCAAAGCTAGAGTGAAAATAGATCGGGTCATAATGATTTACCTTTTTATTTTCCCTTAAAAAAAAAAGGAAAAATAAAAAATAAAAATAAAATAAAAAGGCAAAAAATAAAATAAAAAACATAAAAATTTTTATTTCTTATTTTTTAAAAAAATTAAAAATTTATCCACACTATTTTAGCAATATAATTTTTTAATAATTTATAATTTTTTCTAATTTGGATTAAATATGGAAGTGTTTTATAATATGAGTTAAGTCTAGTATGGGTCGAAAAATTTGCGTTACAATAATGGATTATAAACTAGTTAATGAGTCATTTATGACCCGATACAAACCTTACTCAATCCCCTAATTTAACAAGTCTTGCCGCAGCCATGGACGGTTGGACACAACATCTAGAGCTTGTGGCCAGGGCCCGCTGAAGCTTTGACGTCTCACAGCCGTCGATGATGAGCTCGAGGCGGCATCACCAGGCAGTGACCAGCAGAGGCGTCATTGTTGGCAAGGCTAGGGTTTTTTTTTTTTAAATCTACCTTTTCTATATTTTGTTTTGGTCTTTTTAAAATCTTTTGTGCTCAAGCAATTTTTGCGGTTCAGCTTCTCTGATAGTCCATGTTAAGAATAATCAGTCACAAAAAATTTAGAGTTGAATTGTGCGTTCGTCTCGCTAAAAATGAGTGATTAAGAAAATACTTTTCAAAAATAATTTCTTATATCTCTTAGAAAAATTAATCAATGAAAAATATTTTCACCATCGACGACAATCTGTGCATCGCTATTTTCATAGACGATGAAAATTTTTTCCATACATTATTTTTCTAAATGATATTAGCCGCCATTTTTCGGATTAAAATCATTCATTGTTTTCAAAACAAATAGACCTTAATCAAAGGAATAATTTTATTAACTTTAAAAAAACAAAAAAAAAATACATGAACGGCTTTAGATTTCTGGCGAACATGGACTACGGTGCCTTTTCACCTTGATTTAATTCTCAGATCGTCGAACGAGGATCACCAATTGTACACGCCGAAATTGAAAATTCCATTTGCTTCAATAAAATAAACGCGATGTGATCCTTGCCTTATATGTTCAAATTGGAGAAAAGAAAGGAAATATGCTCTTACCGTTCTATTCCCTAATTGAAATGGGATCCATCGTATTAATTAATAATATCTTATGATTCTCGATTAGTATCTCACCATTTAACTCGATTCAAGATACAAACTATATGTATCTTCTTAAGCAATTTCATAAAATGTTGAATCTTAAATGCATTAAAAATCGCGGAATCTACTAATCCTGTGCATGTATATATATCGACATTTTTGTGGAATACTTAAGAAGGATGTTGTTCCACAATGCCGTACGTTATGCTAAACAGATGCCCGGAAATACAATATCTTTTTATCCTATCGTGGATTTTACTCACATTCTAGTTATTTTGCATATGTCCTAATTTTTATGTTAAGAGAAAACAGATTTTTCTGATTCTGGTGTATCTTTTGGTTCGGTTTTATTTTCGATTTCCCATCAATGATCGATTAATTTCATATACCATTTTCAATTATGGAAACAGTCACATACACACTTGATTTTCAGTCCAGGAATAAGCATGAGGTGTGCGTGTCTATATATATGTGTGTGTGTGTGACGTCCCAAATTGGTGAAATTATAGTCGAAGAAGAGAAAAAGAAAGATGGAGGGAAACCCGAAGATGAAGAAAGTGAAGTTTTTCGACTTCTTTTTACCCGAGAATCCCCCCAAGACCGTGATGATCAGAGAATTTGATGCAGCTTCTTCTCATTCTTCGTCTCAAACCAAATCTAAAACCAAGTCGAAATCAGGTCTCCTCTACAACCCTCTAACCAATCAAATTGAGGAGGTCGACGAGGAAGTATTCCGACAATATCAACCTGTTCAAATCCTTCATGGCAGCGGTGGCGGCGGCGGCGCTGCATCTGGCTCCAGATCCAGTCGGCTCTCCCGAGGTAAGTGTCTCACTCTTATTCTGGCGGAATAATTCTTTCCTAGACCGAGTCCATGGTGACACCATTTGAATCTCAGCCACACCAAACAATGAGAGGCCGAACGAATCTTTTCTCTCGACAGTTTTGCCTAGGCCTGCCCATTTTACCTTTCCATGGATCTCTTTTATCACATCTGGTTTTCTTCTGTCCTTTTTTTTTTTGTTCAATTGAGTCCATGCAATACCCTCAATTCGGTAAATGATAGATGATTTTAGATTGAAATCTTAATGCTGTTTATGGTGCTCGTGTTTTAATTGCAGGTCAAAGAAAAAGTAGCAAAGCTCAAGTAACGAAGGTAGCATGCCCTCTTCAATGGGATCCAAGCTTTTATTTTCTCGTTAAATAACGTTCTATGATATAAATAAAGATCACTTTATCTACATGAGCAACTGGTTCATAGGCATTTTCCTCGGACCAATGTTCCCTTTCATTCTCGAAAACAACAAAAGCTTAAAATGGTCCTAAAATCTCACACCCCGACAAATATGAGAAATCGGAAAACATATGGGGACACAAGTTGATTCTAACTGCGTCCCAAATGCTTCTCCATTTCGTTTTATATCTAATCAGATGCTTATTTATTTCGATTGAAAGATCCAAATATTGTTTTTTCATATATATAAGAATAGTCAAGCGTGGCACATGTTGTATAAGAACCTAATGCCAGGAGGACAGGAGAAGTGACCGTTTGGACAGAGCGCTCGAACAACAAATTGTGACTCTTATTAAAGAGGTTTCTTGAATGACGGAGGGACACACATGTGAATTGAATAACACGCTGATAAGCGCCTTGTTGGGGGTGCATATGTCTCCCTAAGCGAAGAGATTGGAATTTCCGCTGCACGATCAAACCCGCCTTTGGCATAATAGCTTCAATCAACATTGAATTGAAATGTCATTTTCTGCTCAATTGAAAGCATTCCATAATGGATGATCTCCTGGGAGTAAAGGGTAAACATCATGAGGCCTCGATATTGGATATACCAAGCGAACAATATCTCGATGAGTTAGGCAAGATTTATGACACATTAGGAGGACCTTTACGGTATACACAACAATCACAACAACACGTAGCCCTTCGAAGTAATATTATCGTTGGCCCTTTTTCTTTGATAATTCATGGCACGAGCATAGAGGACCGGCAATCCGAAGGCCCATGGAACAACCTAAAAACTTTCTCATGTGTTAAGTAAATCTAAGTCTTTTTATTTTGCGCTAATTCTAATTCAGAACAGTTTTCACGCAGTTCGTAGGGTTTGAAGACGACCTCCAGCTCCTGTGCTAGAAATTTTCTAAAAATCCCAAGCAACTGCCCCAATCCTCGGGTTGGTATTTTCTATTTCCACGATAGATCGCTATAGCTAAGTGATTCAGTTTTTTCAGTGCTGACGTTTTAGGCTTTGTAAGCTCAAATCCCGTGGCTTTCAGTTCCACTTAACGGGAAAAAAAAATTGCCTAAGTGCAAAAATAAAATGAAGGCAGCCCGTGGGGGAAAGAAAACAATAAATGTGCATGAATGATTTTACCTTCTACAAATCCCATTTATTATGAATGGGATAGTCAACTTCACGTTTTCAAAACCCCAACTCATGATCGAAATAGACTACCGATAGATTTCCAATAGGAAAAATTACCAAAAAGTCTTAATATATTACGTTTGTATCAATTCAGTCATAAACTTTTATTTTGCTAGTTGAGTCCTAAACTTTTTAACTATTTGCAATATAGATTATTTGATCAATTTTGGCTGGAAATCATCACGTGGACGCCGACTATTCTACTTAGTGCGGTCAGCGTTGACGAGAATAATTTTTACAATTTTTAAATAAATTTTTTGAATTTTTGAATTTGTTTCCTTCTTTTCTTTCCCTTTACTTTCCCTTCTCTTTCTACCAGTGGCTGGTCGTCGAATGTCACACTCAACCATCCTAAGAGAGGGTGAGCGCCGATGAGGGCCCTCCTCACAAGATCTATGGGAGGGCGAGGCCCATATGCAACCCTAGCCTAGACGAGGGCTCCCTTGCAACATTTGGTGAGATCGAGCCTTGCTCAAGCGATGCCCGACAAGGCCGTCTTGGTTGGGTGAGGATCAGCCTTGCCAGATCTGGCGAGGGAGACTTTCGTCAGTGCTCGCCCTCTCCAAGGCGAGGTCAGTGGCTGACCTTTAGCAAAAAGAAAAAGAAGATATCCTCCTTAAAGGGATATCTGTTAAACAAACACATACAATATATCCAGTCGAGTGCTTTAGGACTATCAAACAAGAGAAGGAAGATGGAAATATGCGATTGTGGTACTTTGTAAGTCTGAGACTCAAAATCTTTGCACGGTCAAGTAGAAGCTCATCTAGGGCCATCATCAAATTGCAACTTTTGAAGTCGAAAGATCTGTGCAATCAAGTTCTACCTGTAGACCGCACGTTATTATTCATCAAAGAAATTCGACTTGTAAATGCATGCTCTTCTTTTTTTAGGGCTTCCTCTAGCTCTCACCGCTCTTATAAAAAAAAACTTAAGAACTAGGCTATCGATGTTATTTTAAAGGCGATATTATGACGTATTTTGTTAATTTTGTCATGTTTCTTCATCGTACTGCTTTTCTGACACAAATATATTAATAAGATCATGTAACGTGTTGTACTATTTATCGTGTGTATTGATTCTGTTGAGAATCCCTTTGACTTCCAATTTTGTATCAAGATACAGAAATATATCAAATTCTTATGAATGATATTTTACACATAAATCACGAAATTTAATCCCTCCCATCTAAATCCTCAGAATGGACTCAAAAATTCAAGCACTTCATCCAGCCCTTGGATTTTGATAATGGGTCATTTTCGCAAACTCCTCAATCGTCTTTTAAAGGGAAACCCTATGTATCCTCGTAAGTACCGCAATATTGATAATCACAAGCAAACCAAATTAGGAAAATTTTCCATGACCATAATGGACGGTGCGGTTTTGTAACTTTTGCTAACGAATTGGTAGGGTTTCCACAATTTTAAAAGAAACAAGATGAGATTTATTTATTTATTATTTTGAAAAAATCAAAGTGATAATATTTGAACAATAATTAATTTATAAATAATTCCATAGGAATTTTTAAAATAACGAATATTATTCTCTGGGAAAAAAAAGATGAACATTTTTCCTAAATAAAAGGTTTCAATCAGCCATGAGTCAAGACTAAAGAGGATTTTAAAAGCATATTTTCAAGCGTACCAGTTCGAAAGGAAGTGGTTGCACTCATTCCTTCTGCTAACAAACCACTATATCATCTCCCCATTTTTGTCCTCCCTAAATTAGACGAACCTTATCAATCACGGCAAAAAAACACTCCAAGTACCATTATTGTGTACGGTGCTCACTTTGGTGTCAATATTATTTTTTGGATCACTTAAGTGCCAAATTAGAGAAAAAATGATCACTTTACTGTCAACAGCAAGAAATTTGACAATCTCACCGAAGTTTACACTTAAATAACTTAAGTGATAAAAATAATAAATATTGACACAACGTAAACGCCGCACACAATATTTTTAGTAATGAGCACACCGCGAAAGGCAAAACCGTAGCATCAGATGAAGTTCTCGGTGTATACTTATTACTAAAGATAGATTCGGTGATTGGCCATCGATTTTGATATGAAGAAATCATAGATGTGTTCTCTTGAACGTAACCTTTGTACCTTGTTATTGCCGATGTTCCTCTTATGTGCCTCGAACCTGTTTTGCCCGACGAAATTATCTATAATTTGTCTTGAGTTGACCAGCTATGCTTCTTGAACGAGGACCATTTCTCTCTTGGTATTTCGATTGAGGACAGGTAAATGAAATTATTTCGATTATATTATAATAAAAAAAAAACTAGATGGGTAATTTATGTGAGTGATGTAACCTATATGCATGTTTCCTACTATACCTATCGACCCCTACCAGCCACAACATTCAAATCACAAGAACACAAGCCTTCCCCAGTCAAGCCATTCAAGCACGCCGTTCATCCTCAGTCAGTGTCCCGCTTCTAACAGGCAACGACACGTCAGTAAGACACCCTAACCCAACCCCCGATGGTGGCCCGACGTCGGCGTTCCACGCGCTCGAGTAACTGGTGAGACCAGATGACTAACGATGATGCCGATATTTCTGCTGTTGTTTGGATCTCGGGACAACGATGCGGCTGTTTTACTTCGCGTGAGATTTGTTCACTGGTGAATTTCTTGATCGAACCGGATGTCTCAAACTCAGTCATCCTCGGTCGAGTTGAATTTGAGATCGGAACCTTTTTTTTTTTTATGCATGCCTGCGTTGGTAGGTAGTAGTAGCTGAGTTCAGGGTGATTACACTCTATTTCCGCCCCCCCGGCCATCGTCACGGATGACCTGGTGTTCCTGCTAGGGACCCCAGCACCCAAAAAGGGGTAAACGACGGATTATCTAATCTCCTGAGGCCCGTATTGTTCGCGCCTTGGCTGGCACAAACTTATGAGTCAATTAGTTAGACAGTAGAATCTACTTCCCAAGTCGGAAAGAGCGATTCAAAAAGCAGATGTTATGTACGCCTCCTAGATGCATATCCTCTGCATCACTTTTTTTTCACAACCAAAGACAAAGAAGGAAAGCAGGCATGCCTCCATGTCAGCACCCCCATCTCATCGTTGCTCGCTTGGTAACGGCGAGCACCCATTCGAAATCACGATATCTTTCACGCATGCAAAACAAATTGCAGCTTGATGGGGAGGAAGGGAGTCTCATAGAACGGCAGAAGCACCCATAAGCTTGTGCAACAATTTCCGTTAATTCTCATAACACCCCCCCCCCCCCCCCCCCCCCCCGATGAGCATTGAGGTATCTGTGAGGTCGAGGTACTCAAAATTGGATTAAACGCTGTTTGGGTTTAAAGGGATAGTGCGAAAATTCCTGAATTTCTATGCGTGTGGGGATTAGTCAATTCAAACAGTTGGATAATCATGCACATGCCAAAGTTAAAACCGCATCTTGAATACTACAGTTACAGTAACGTAGCCGGAAAAAGGTAACTGACATCAACAAAATAGTCTCAAAGGAGTTTGGAAAAAATCAACCTACTTATTGCTATTGAGATAGTTGGTCATGACTCAACACCACCTGCCACGTGCTACTTTTGTACTCGTTATGAGGGTTAAAACGGTCTAGCCTCCACAGTACTTAGCTGTGCTGCGTCCCAATATATCTAATGAAGTGTCGTAAATAGTAATTTTGGAAATGATTTGGCTTACATGTGTGTATATGCACCGCATAACACAAGAATCTTTTGATTAAAACAAAATACAAGAATCTTGTTAAGATATGCATCGTCCACTGTTCACAGCTGAAAATCCCAAGAAATTAGAGAAATGTACCAATAGTTGTTTTCCCCCCTATTAAACACTTTGGGAAGAGCTCTGTAGGAAATTAACGGTACGTAGCAAACAGAGAGGCATGCCTTGCGTGGGTTCCCGAGGCTCCAGACCAAGACAATCCTCCAACAGCGATCATCAAACTGCCAGCTTGCAATATTTCAATAACTATTAAATAACTTGCAGGGTGAAGGTAGCTTTTTGGTTGAGCGTGGATATGTGCATCGGGCCAGGGTCCCATACGCCCATTGGAAAGATAGATAAGATTTCCACCTTTGGAAACAAAGCAGAAGCCAAAACCATGCAAGCACAAGACACTACAACCTCATTGAAAAGACAAGACCTAATTTTTTTTTTTTTTTTTTGTACGAGAGGAGAGAGAGAGAGATTTCCTACGTATTTTTGTTGGGGCTTTCGTTTTTGTCGACCTTGGCGGAGCAGATGCGTGCTCAAAGCTATGGGGACGTTGACATTATCCTTATCGGCCACAGTGCGTTGTTCTGTGGGTTGTCATGGATCTGGCGACTGCTTGGCCGAAGCAACACCGCATAAAAGTTTAATCTTTCAGGCCTGTAGAACACGCGCATCTCCGACAGACAACCTCAAAAGGGCAAAAAAGATAAAAAGACAGGGGATTTTGATGGAATTATAAAGCTAAGCTCTCTCCCGGAGCTTTTCCTCGCGGTCCAGTGGCCGATGACAGAATAACCTGGCTGGCTCTATCCCAGCCAGTCCCAATACACCCTTGGCTTTGGCTCTATATCCCAGCATAAGTTTCACGCAGCAGACCAGCATTGTGTAGACCTTAACCAGACACGCCGA
>JAGVVM010006093.1:0-24059 GCA_019149425.1 Psidium friedrichsthalianum
GGTGAAATCTAGATGGACTCTGAAATTGCTCAGCCCTCTCGCCTCGGTTCCTCGACAATTTATTCAATCATCTCAGTTTTTTTTTTCCTTTTCACCACCCAAGAGATCATTTACTCACAACCAGATTGCTGATCAAAATGACTAGGGCCATTTGAAAGGTCAATCAACTTACCAGCTGAAACCTACCCGATTATAATTACCGCCAGGTCAGTAGGGTGGCATTACTGCTCGTCCACCACCCCCACCTCCTTCCGCAACCTTCATTCCACGCATGGCCTCGACCAAAGAAGTCAGAAATGGCCAAAGTTATAAATTAGTTTCTTGCTGGTTCCCCCTATGAACACTACGATGATCCGACAATACGTATCACGTCGTGTTACGGCACATACTTTTCGACTTTACCGATAGCAAAGCATCGAGTGTGTCGTTTGGTGAGGTGGGTCTGTCTCTTAATTAATTTTTTGCATTTATCCCTTGAAATTTCTGATTGAGTTTATTAAAAATCCTCTGCTTCGTCCTATCCTTTTCTAGTTGCCAAGCCAAAGTTGACCACTCCCGGTTGGTAGTAGGTTTGTAAAACAAACGAAGAGGTGCATTGTCCCCTTAATGGTTATTTTATTTGATCAATTGACAAAAGGACACAAGTGTGTATCTGTTCAATTGATGGTTATTTTTAAAGCACTCTTACAACCTTTGAACGGTCGTGTCTGTTTGGACATAACTACCAAATCGACACTCTTGTAACCTTTAGAGTGTTTGTGTATGTTCGAAAATAACTACTGATTCATACATGAAAAGGTGCGATTGAATGTATAGTTTTGAACATGAAGATGTATGCCTGAATTATCCGTTATTGGACACAAAGAATTGCAATTTCAGACAAAAACTGTTTTCAAACAATGAAAAGGTGTATGAGAATTAACACCTTTTCAGAACAAAAAGGTGTGTTCTTTTCTCATTATAAATTCAACTATTCTACTCATTGTTCATATTGTTTTAATTCTTCTTCAATTTTCATTCTTTTAAAATGAAAGAATTAAAGCATTCGTTTCCGATTGTTTCCTAGAGAGTTTTTGAAAAAATATTAAAATTGCTATCTACTATTCTCACATGAGACTCTATTATATCCTGAAGGATTTTTGCTGATTGTTGGATATATTGTTAATATATAATCCAAATAATATGTTCACATACAAGCCCAATAGGTGAAAGCGTGATTATGGACTAGAGCCCAATAACTCGCATATATAACTCTAGGATTTCCTATGCTGGAGGTAATACTGTTGAGTACTCCATACTTAATATCTCTTGGTGTAATACTTCAGGCAACTGAAAGGTCATCTTCTCACTCAAACCCTTCATCTTTTCTCTCAAACTCATAACCTCCAACAATCTTGAAGTATTAGAATCGCATGTTGGATTTGACCGAATAAGGTGTCTGCTTGAAGATCTCGTCAAGACGAACTCGCAGGTGTAATTTCCTTTTGATTTCGATGGTCGGATTGGCCGGAATCTAAGTTTGAAAATCCGGCAACCGAAATCTTTGATTGAAAAACCCAGAAATTGTAGCCAATTTCAGAGGGTGAAACCATTTGGATTTTATTCTACTTGTCGATACGAACATTTTGAGTGGTCACTTGTGTTAAACGAAGGTCGGACGGCGAAGATACGACAATTGGAAATTTCCAGCAAATTTCTGACAACGAGGGCAATCATCTTAAGGTTTTTGGGCACTACGGATCCATTTTTTGGGTCTATTTTGGCAAATTGCACCTCTATAGAGCAGTTTGATTCAGGTCGGGGGCTTTATTCGACTTTGTGAGCTTTGAGGTATCTAAGGTGCACTCTTTCTAACACTTTGCTCTGATTAAATGGCAAATCGTAGTTCCTATGATATTATAAAGCTGCAATCATTTGATGTCATTGAATTTCATGCCTGGAAATTACATGTTCAATTTGGCATGAAAGAGCGTGAAATATTCTACACTATTTTGAGTGATTTTGCATTTACCATCGAAGATGTGGATAAATATCAATGGAACAAAGATGAAGATTTTGTAGAGATTACTTGTTAAACTCTCTAAATCCTCACCTAGCTATGACTTATAGTAAGCATAAAACGGCGAAGAAGATATGAGATCACTTGAACGCTCAGTTCCAAAAACAAGAGGGGCTCTCTAAAACTCTCTTAGCAGACAAATTCTTTGACTTTAAGTTCAATATGAATTCAAATATCACTTCTCAGCTAATTGAATTTGAGAACATGAGGAACAAGTTGAAAGATGATAAATCTGATATGTTCGATAATCTCTTTGTCGATCTTGTGTTGAGTAAGTTACTTGCTGAATGGAGTTCTTTCAAGACTAAAATGCACAGACTGAAAGAACAGATGGGACTGGATGAATTAAAGAGGTATATTTCATATTGAGGATCAAAATAGTTCTAGAAAGAGTTTGGAATAAGTAGGACAACAAAGTCAGTTGCTAACTTAGTTTCACATTTCAATAACCTAAAAAATGTCAAAGTCACCAAAAGGTGAATCCTCCTCACAGTTAGAGACCAAAAGACTATTTTCAAAAGAAAAAAGAAGGGAAATGCCATAACTGTGAAAAGTGGAGTCACTGGGCGACAGAGTGTAAACTACCAAAGAAGCCAAAGAACAACACACCATAAATGAGGCTAATATGTTGTCTAAGCCTCAAGCCCTCATTGGAATGATGAAAAATGGAAAGGCTAGTGTCTCTTCAGAGTGGTGGTTGGATAGTGGTGCTACTTGTCATGCTGTAAATGATAAGAACCTACTCATTGAAGTCATAGAAGTAAGAGACATCGTGGAAAATTGCAATGGTGGTGAGATAGAAGTGACTCATGCTGGAACTGCAAATTTGGTGCTTTCTTCAAGTAAATTACTAACTCTGAAATATGTTAGAGTTGTGCCTTTACTTAAAAAGAATTTGATATCTATGAGCTTACTTGATAAAGCTGGTATGTCTTTTTTCAACAATGAATGGTAAAGTAACTTCATCTGTTAACTCATGTTATTTCGGTTGGGCATTCATGGTTAATGGAATATATAGGTTGAGTTTAGATACTGATAGCATAAATCATGTGTGTTCTACTCTGATTGATCCAAAGTTATTGCACAATAGACTTGGACATGTGAACTACAGAAAAATGTAACTTCTAGCTAAAACTCACAACATTCCATTGGATACTTCTATTCGATTTGACAAATGTGAAGTGTGTGCACAGACTAAGATCACTAGAAAACCTTTTAAGTCAGTTTTTAAAAGCACACAACTTCTTGAGCTAATACATTTTGACTTTTGTGATTTTAGAAATTACGTCACTAGAGGAGGTCGGAAGTATCTGATAACATTTATAGATGATTTTTCTAGATATTGTCATGTCTATTTGTTGAAATCAAAAGATGAGGCTTTTGAAAGGTTTAAGTTTTCAAGTTTAGAGTAGAAAATAAACTCAACTTGAAATTAAGAGGTTTATGAGTGATAGAGGAGGAGAATATACGATGACAGGGTTAAAAAAATTTTGTGCTTCAGAGGACATAATACTTGAAACCACTACTTCTTACTTACCCCAATCAAATGGTGTTGCCGAGCGTAAGAATAGAACGTTAACTGAAATGTTAAATTCTTTGTTACTTATAGCTGGCATGCCTTCCTCCTATTGAGGAGAAGCAGTTCTAACTGCTAATCACATCCTAACAGATTGCCACACTCTAAGTTGTCCATGACACCTTATGAGATATGACATAAGCATCCTTGTAGATATGATACTCTTAAGACTTGGGGCTGTGTTGTTTATATAAGAATACAAGATCCAAAGAGACCTAAGGTGGGACCTAGAGCCATTACTTGTGTATATCTAAGTAGTGTAGAAGATAGTGCTGTATATAGGTTTTTGGATCTATCTACTAGCACAGTGATAGAATCTAGAGATGCAGAATTCTTCGAGAATAAGTTTCTCTAAGACCATGGCTTGAATGTTTCTGAATCTACAGATACAATCTCGGAATCTCCTCTAGAATCTGAAGTAGGCCCTTCTGACACTAATCACACACAGCTGACTATTGAATCAGTTCCAGTTAGCGTATCTATAAGAGAGAGAGAGAGTTCTCAAAAATTTTGGTGAGAACTTTGTTACTTACCATCTAGAGGATCATCCATTTTCTTATCAAGAAGCAATGAGAATCAGGAATCCCTACTGTGGGCTGTAGCGACCCTAAAAAATTGAATTGGGTTGAAATTTCAGGGTTAACGGATTATCAGGTTAATTAGACTGACTAACCTAATATGGACTTTTCCAAGCCCTACCGAATTGCAACTTTGATTTTTTTTCAAATGATTTTAGAATTTAGAGTCGCCACTAATCATTTTTTGATGGGTCGATTAGAAACCTAAGTAAATTAGCGAGAGAACTAAATTACTTCTACAAACCAGAGATTATGAGTTCGGGGACTTGATTACACTAGTTAATTAAAACTAATGCCCTTTCGGTACCTTAATTCCATGGATATCCTAATTTGGCAACTCAGGCTTGGTTTACTCCTAAGGCTCTAGCGAGGTGTTCTCTTCTCTTCTTTTTTTGTATTTTCACCTTTTAGATGGAATGCACGGATGGTAATGGGTGCATGGATAAGCAAAACGCGAATATGCAAATATAGACACGCGAATGTATACATACGAATGCGACATACAAATGCAGACATGCAGACACGACATACGTACGTGGACATGCGTATGTAGGTATACGAATACAGACAGGCGGATACGAAGATATAAGAATAAGACATGCGATACGAAGATACAGGAATACGCTATGCGAATGCGACATGCGTACGTGGACGTGCAAACGCGACATGCATACATGGATATGCATATATAACATGTGTACGCGAATCATGCATACGTGGACATGCTTACACGATATGTGAACGCGGACATGCAGACGCGACATGCAAAAAATTATCGAAAATAGGATTGGCCAGTCGAAATAGGCTGTTTCCTAATTTTTGGGATTTTTTTGAATTTTCCAAAATTTTTCAAGACAATTTTCTTATAAGGGGCAAAATCATCATTTTGAAAAAATTAGGAAGGAAAATCATTAAAATAGGATTGGCCAGTCGAAATAGCCCATTTCCTAATTTTTTAGACTTTTTTTGAATTTTTTTGGATGAATATGCATGAATTAATGACAATACGAATACGACGTACGTACGTGATATGCAAACACGATATGCATACGCTATATACGAATACGACGTACGTATGTGACCTATGTACATGACATATAAATATGACATACGTATCACAAAATTAGTCAATAAAATACATGAGATCTTTACACCACCAAATAGGAGGTAGAGCCTACCGCAATCTGGGGTTCGGATTGAAAAATACAGAAAATTACAATGCGAATACGTATGCGGCATGGCAAAGTATGCATGAGCTATATTATATGAAATGAATATGAATGACATTTTTTGGTATTTTTGAATTAAATAAGACTGACGGTACAAAATATTCTGAATATAAACGCAATATTAAAAGATACGATATAAGAAGCAATATATAAAGGTAAGCACTAAAAATTCCCTGAAACCGAAAAGAGAGTGAGCTAACGACTTTTGTGCGGTATTACGACCTCCAACAAGTGGCTCGGCCTACCGATTCAGGGGTTGGATAATGTAGAAATCAAAACGCATAAAATATAGTACAAAAAGCAACAAATAAAGAACTTCCAGTAGGTGGCTTGGCCTACCAATTCTGGGGTTCGATAATATGGAAATTAAACTGCAAAAAAATAGAATACATAAAGTAGTAAATGAAGAACCTCCAGCAGGTGGCTCGATCTACCAATTATGGGGTCCGATAATGTGAAAATTAAACTGCAGAAAATAGAATACATAAAGTAGTAAATGAAGAACCTCCAATAGGTGGCTCGACTTACCAATTCTGGAGTCTGATAATATGGAAATTAAACTGTAGAAAATAAAATACAGAAAGCAATAAATGAAGAATCTTTAGAAGGTGGCTCGGCCTACCAATTCTGGGATTCGATGGTGTAGAAACCAAAACGCAGAAAATAAAGTATAGAAAGCAGTAAATAAAGAACCTCCAGCAGGTGGCTCGGCCTACCAATTCTGGAATTCGATGGTGTAGAAATTAAAATACAAAAGATGGAATACATGAGATCTTTACACCATCAAGTAGGAGGCAGAGCCTACCGTAATCTGGGTTTAGATCTTTTAAATGATAGAAGTAAAAAATTACAGTACAAATACGACATGTGGACACAAAAACATATGAATACGACATGGCATATTCGAAATTTAAATCAATCCATTTAGGCAACGAGGTTCTCGAAGATTCGACTCTCGTGCCGTCTTCGGGTAACAATGCCTAGATGGCCACTTTCAGCATTGCTTCATCCTTTTGCTTCATTGGTCATTTGCTGCTGATACGAATTTGTTGCCCAACATAAAATAGAGCGAAAATCAGTGTAGAAAATCTGTGCTAATTTGCATCTAAACCAGAAAAATGAAAAGGGCACTTAGGTCCAATTTATTGCTAGTCCGAGTTCACGATCGTGGATTTGCCTTGGAGTAAAATCACTATCTTCATTTCTTGTTTCAACTACTCATTCTCTTTAATCCACCATGGTTCCTTTCTCTGTAACTTGTTGATCTTGTTCAATGCTCGTTCCTCCTCAGTCTTCTCTAAATCGAGCTGGAGATCAATATTCTTCACCTTATCAACGGCGGGCCTATGCAATTCAGCATCCACAACCATCGCTTTCACTGCCTGATCATCATCCTCATCTTTCCAAGGGGTTACGGTATTTCTCTCTCATGTTTGACCAAACTCTTAATCAATCTTCAGGACGTGGACTTTTGCCTTTAGCATTTCATTCTTGATGAGTTTCTTGAAGAAACTAGTGCAACCATCCTGGAGAATCATCCTCTCACCAACTTTCTTTATGTCTTCAAGATTTAGACCCTTAAGAACCCTGGACTCGATCACCCTAGAATTTGCCTGTTTCTCAAAATCGGATAGCTGCTCGAGTGCTTTAGCCAGAGTTTTATAATCAAATGCCTCAGCTTTTTTAGCTGGCATAATGCTTTCTATACATTGTTCATGCTCTTCTATATACTCTTTGGAAAGGATGTCCCATGTCTTCCTAAGTTCGGCTGATGACCTCCTTGCAAGTTGACTTCCAAACTAACTTGTATCAGTTCTCGGAGCAGTAACTATGGCAATCTCAGCCAAAAATGGCAGAAGGATCAACGACCGTGCAAGTCAGATCAAAATCAGAAAATAACATAAGACGATTCGCAGCCAAATTGGGCTCCTTAATCAATGGGACAATGGTAGGCTAGGCAAGAAAGAACTCTATTTCGAGTTTCATGGCTTAGTGATATAGATTTTCAATGACGTCAAGCTCCTCGCCCGTCAAAGAGACGCTTTATTTATCCAGCAAGTCTTCAATTTGCAGAGCCGCTACTTGGAAACCTTCAGATGAGTGGCTGTGATCCACTTTTTTGTATGAGTGATTGTCTTCATTGGCACCTAAGAGTGTCTGGAACTCCTTACCCAGAAATGCATATGATCTCATGCATGGTGTCATGGCACCAACAGTGTAAGCTGCCACTTTTGTTCTCTCAAAGGGAGTAGCAAGTTTTCCAGGACCCTTGACTCCTTCAGCCTTCCCTGCGGCTGTTGCCAACAAAAAATCAGTATACTTAACAGTTGCAGAGTTGGGAGTGCTCTCCTTGGTAACCTCCGATCCCCACTCCTGCGTAAATGATTCGTGCATTCTCAGCTCCTCCAATACATCCTTCCCTAGTTCAGATATTGCAACATTTGCTTCATCATCGTCGTTACACTCTTCTGCTAATTTGTAAGCTTGAGCGAAGGCTTTGAGGAAGTAGACATCTTGCGCGATGTAATGCCTGAAGTTGTCGATCTTCAGGTTCCCGGTGGCGAGGCAGAAAGCGAAAGGAGTGTACATGGTGAATAGCGACTCTCTGCGGAACTTGATCTAGAACTTCCCGGAGAACCCGACCTCATTGTTGATGGCAATGGACGACATCGGAGCCGGCCTCGAGATGGACATTGGCGATGGAGGGAGGGGAGATTGTCGAGTGATCGGTGGCAATCGCAAGCATGAACGGGAGAGGTGAGATCGGAGAGAAATGGAGCGGAGAGAGACCCCCCCCCCCCCAACGGAGTTTCGATGACAGTGTGGCCAGAGAAGTGGGCGTTCAGGAGGACCGGTCAGAAGTTGAACTTCCTGGTGAGAGTCGAAGTGAGGGCAGCAAAGCTCTCGCCAGGAGGGTCCAGCATGAGGAGTGGCTTGGTGGTATGGTCGGATGGGAAGCACACGGTCACCCCCCACCCACCTTTCTCCCTTTTCATGACATAATTAATTTTTTTGTGGAGGGAAACTGGAATCCAATGAAGCCACTTAGTAATCCCACCTCTAGTTCACCCCCATTAACTCTAACCACCCGTCCATTGATACTCCTTCCGTCCATATCGTTGATGGCATCAACCGCTGACCTCGGATTAGTGAAAGTAACAAAGCCGTAGCATTTCCCCCTCGTAGCCCAATCATTAATAATCTGCAAAACAAAATTTGCACTAGACATCACAAAAACCTAAGAAAGAAAAGATCGACCACTCGCAATATATTCCATTCCTTCACGACAATGATGGAGCTATCCAAACTTAATGTGTTACTTCAATTCAAACAACCATCGCATCATATGACGAGTGACACCAATCAGTTCAATCGACTCCGCAATACGGCCCAGGCCAATAACTTGACGGTGACGATGGAGCTGTAGATGGCGAAAAGGTCGCGAAGTGAGTCTTCACTGATGTTGTAGGGAAGCCCTCCTACGTACACCGAGCTTTCATCGTCTATCGTCATCTTCCTCGTCTTCTATTTCTCTCCCTCGCATAAGGAAATATTTTTGGTGAGAATTAATTCTCAATTTTTGTGCAATATATAAATAAAAGTCAAAATTTAAAATTTAGATGTCAACATGGGCAGAAGCCATAGATGATGAAATGAGCTCTCTGTTGCAGAACCACACTTGGCAGCTAGTTAATTTGCCAAAAGGGGCTAAGGCTATAGGCTGTAAGTGGGTATTGAAAAAGAAACTAAATAGTGATGGATCAATAGCTAGATACAAAGCACGTTTAGTAGCTAAAGGCTATAAACAGCAGAGTGGAATAGACTATTTTGATGTCTATTCATCTGTGTGTCATCTATCAACTATAAGAATTCTTCTTGCTTTGGCATCTATTGAACACTTCGTAGTGCATCAAATGGATATAAAGACAGCTTTCCTAAAATGAAGAGTTAATGAGGAAATCTACATGGAACAACCGGAAGGGTATGTCATGAAAGGTCATGAGGACAAAGTTTATAAATTGAATAAATCCTTGTATGGTTTTAAACAAGCATCTTAAATTTGATAAAGTGATAAAGAGTTATGGCTTTCAGTCTAGTTATTCAGATAAATGCCTTTACCATCATTCTATGTCAAATAAAATAGTCATTATTTGCTTGTATGTTGATGACATGTTCATTCTTGGCTCCGATCATTCTGTAGTGAGTGACGTGAAAGCTATTCTAGCTAAAGAATTTGACATGAAAGATCTTGGTATTGCTAATACCATTCTTGGTATGAAAGTAAGCTTTGACAGGTAAGTCATCTCCCTTAGCCAGACTCATTATATTGAGCAGCTACTTTCTACCTGAGGATACAGTAAGTGTAAACCGAGTGAGACACGATGTGATTATAATAAAAGATTGAGTCCTAATGAAGGGACTAGTGTGAATCAATTAAAGTACTCGAAATTGATCGGTAGTCTCATGTATGCTATGAGCAGTAGGGGTGTCTGAGCACGCTCTACCGATTAGGATATCTGAAAACATTCAAATCAAAGCTTCGAATCAAAGATCTAAGATCCACAAGCAGATATGCTATCCTGACCAAAGAAATGCCCTCAACTAAGGGTCAAGGGACTGCCTTTCAGCTTCGTCGTCATTGATCAGAGATCTTTGGCTAAGAAATGAAAGTAACGGAGTCCCTTTTTGATACACAAGATTCATTGCTGGTGAGTATAGAGCATACTATCAGGATCCTTTCATGGTGTGCTTCATACCAACAAATATTTTCAGTACTAAGAGGCCATTTGCAAGAGAAGAGAGAAAGCTTAGAAATTCATGTTTCAGAGAAAGCTGAAAGTGTATTCCTTTTCTTTGAAAGCTTAAAAGCCTAAATTACATCACACCTTTGCACTCCTTATATAGAAGGCGGAATAAGCGAGAGAATAATTCTCTGCCAACACTCATACACACTATTACACTCGGGTACAGACACTATTACATGAGATGACCTCTAAGGCCAATTATTTAAGTAGACAACATGATTGAGGGTTCTGCACAGTCGTTTAGGCAGGGAATCTTGGACCATTGTCCGTAAATCCCTCCTCAGTGTTGTTCATATCACCGGAACTGCTGGATGAGCGAGTCCTTGGAGTATGTGCTGGTGATGTCCCTTCACTATTGTATGTGGGATCTCTGTTATCATCTCTGTTGGATTAATAGATGTCCCACCAATACTGCTGAGTGGGTGATAGTGGCTGTGCTGATGTACTAGCAGAGGCAGTGTCACGTCTTTGGTAGACCAGGGGTGGTCTCAGGGGGATAGTCTGGGGTGTCATAATTCCACTGGGAATTCAATGCGTAGGGGTTCTGAGAGTCCTACATCAGCTCGTCGATCAATGGTTGTGGTGGTATCGGGGTAGTCTCCCATAGAACAGGGATGGTTGGATCAAGGGGCCATATTTCTTCAAGGATCTGTCCATTCTTTCGCACAATTCTCGCTGTAGTTCTCTGTATTCAAAAGGATTGGTGCTGAGTCTGGAACTAAGTGTGTTGCAAATGATCATGACTTGCAAATTTTGCTGGAGTTTGAACGTGGCCATTCCCATCAAAGGAGGTTCTGTAGAAACCTCTCCATACCCTGTGGTATCAATAAATGTCCATGGACTGTGAAAGAAGACAATTGTGTTTCTTTCTGGTTCAGCTCGCCCAATGGTGTTGTGGGCGGTGATGAATCTGTTCCATTATCGAGAGTATGGAACCAAGTAAGCATTTGGATGAACATCTTCTTGCTCGAATTTCCGAAATCATTCCTCATTGCTCTTCAGTTGGTCTGGAACAGCTGTTCTATTAGGAATTCAATAGCAATGATATAGAAATGTATAAGTAGCCAAAATAGCCACTTTTGGTCTTCTGGGAAGAACTGGGAAGGGTTCCATCAAATGGTTTAATGAAAGGGTATCTGGTATCAAAGTCTTGGAACATAAGACCATGATAATCTTCCATGACATGCTGGTGGTATAATTGAAGGATACCATGGATGTCTCTAAATCGTCCTTCTCGAATGATTTGTCTTATCTCTAGGGGATATTGGAAGGTGTTCCAACTTCTATGTATGTCCTGTGTATCGTATGCGAAAGGTCTAGAGTACCTTCGTTTAACAAACATACGAATGGCTTCTTCTTCTTTGGTCTTGAGAGGAAGTCTGCCAATGTGTTCTGGTTGCCTGCCAGATGCTTGGTTTCAAAAGAGTATTTTGAGAACCATTCTGCCCACTGCAAGAGTTGTGGATGGGGGATTTGTTTCTACTTGAACTTAAGCATTTGCAGAAATGAGGACATGTCCATCTCAACAAGGAAGTGAACTCCAAAAAGATGGAATTCAAACTTTTTGATGCCATTTTTAATTGCAAGTATCTCCTTAAATGTGGAGTTGTAATGGGTTTCAGCTGAGTAAAACAGCCACTCTTGTATCCACAGATGTTGCGGATTCCATTTTTCTCTTCACTAAGGACTGCAGCCCAGTGTGTATCACTGGCGTTTGTTTGGAGAATTTGCTTTCCATCAGAGGGAATTCTTAATGGAGGGAGATTCTGCAGTTTTTTTTCAATGTGCGGATGGATTTGGTTTGTTTTGCTCCCCAAGAAGGTGGTTCTTTCTTGAGCATCTGCTGGAGGGGTTTTAGAACAACAGCAATCTTTGGGACAAATTCCTGAAGATAATTGACAATTCTAAGGAAAACCTGGATTTCCTTATGAGTGAGGTTCTCTTCAAGAAATTTGAGTAATTCCTCTGCAATATGGCGCCCTAGGTAATATGTTCCTTCCTTCAAGTGCATTCCAAGGAATTTAATTTCCTTTTGGGCCAAGACCATTTTCTTGCTGATAGCATGATGCCATGGGCCTGAGCAATCTCAGCAAATTGGGCCAAGAGTGCACAATGGGTTGTCTTATCTGGACTATAGAGAAGGATGTCATCTACATAAAGTTGAGCACTGCTGGGGATGTGCTGGAAAATTTTGCACATGGCCTTTTGGAAAAGAGATGGGTAGGTTTTAAGGCCAAATGGAAGGACAGTCCACTGGTAGTGATGATTTGGGATGCAGAAACCTGTTTTGGGTCTATCTTATGGATGGATTCCAATCTGCCAGAATCCTGCCTTTAGATCAAATTTTGAATAGATATAGGCATTAAATAGGCTAGAGAACCAAGAGTTCTTGTGGGGCAAGGGAAACTTATCATCCCTAAGGAAGGTGTTTAGGGGTGATAATTTATGATCAATCGAAGTTTTCCCCTAATCTGTTCCGCCTTTTTATTTACATAGAAGGCTTCACAAGCCCACTGAGAATTGGTTGGATCAACAGGTTCAATAAGGCCTTGGGTTAGAAGTTCTTGACATTCTTGTTGGGCTAGCTAGAAATGGTCAAGATTCATGCCTAAATGGGTAGCCTTGGTGGGATTGACTTCTTTATCTGTTCGGAAAGGAAGTTTGACAAAGAAGGCTGGGTTTTTCCACAATGGATTTGTATTTCTCTCAGCAAATTGGCAGTGAGAGTCTGAGCATAGACTGGAGAGTGTCTGGAGGATTGATTTATCAATTGTGGATAGATAGTAAACAATCTCTTGGTATGGACGAATTCTTTGAGCTGGGATTTGAATCGTAAGTCGTTAGGGAGAATTTCAACCTTTAATTCGGATAAGATATCCCAACCAAGGATCAAATCTCTGTCTGGTGCTCCGCTTCCTAGGATGGAAGTGGTAACATAACAACCTGGCATAACTTGGAGAGTTATGGGATGGCTTTTCTAATGTGAAGAAAAAGTATCTCCAGAGGCTGCTATGAAGTTCATGGTATGAGGTCTCCAGAACTGTTTTGGGAGGACCTTTGTGTCGACCAGAGATACTGTGGCTCCTGTTCTATCAAGGCTATGACTTGAATTGGTTTGGAAAAATTTGCAGCATGTAAGTCTACCATGATATATGGGTGAGAGAAAGGAACTAACTCAGTTTTGTGGTGAAAATGATAAGTGGGAAAAGGGAAGAAGATATATACAAGGTATTCTCCTTCAGTGTCTGAATCTATCTTTGTGTTAGGATGGAATCCCTAGAGGGAAAAAACTGTTTCTTGCTGAGGTTCATCATCATATGAGAAAACTGACTCTAAATCATCTTCTTCCACGGAGATGCTCGAGACCTTTTCCAATTATTGAATCATTCGTTGTCCCTTAGGAGCCTTAGGACAATTCTTAGCATAGTGGCCATTTTTGTTGCAGCTGAAGCATCGATCACTCTTGTGCTTCTTCGAGGGAAGCTTATGGGTCTTCCTTCTTAGGAATTTCCATTTTCTCCCATAGGTCTTCTTGGGGTGACGCCTTTCTTCTCGATGGACTAAACGGTGATGCTTTTTCTTCTTGGATCCTAGACAGTTGCTCCATCACAAGATTTGGGACATTTTGTTTTCTAGGCAGATTTATCACGGGCACTCTGGATGCGCCTATTTTCTTGTATATAGGTTTTGAAGAGTTCACGCCTATGGCAGAGGTCTTCGATGGCAATATGGACAGCTTGCTGAAGTTCACCAAGGGTGGAATCTAGGATACTTCTTTGTGATGCATGGAGAGATTTCTCGACTGTGTCTGCTAATTCTCTGGGGATGGATGACATGAAAATAGTTTTGAGATTTGTATCTCTTCCAATTTCATAAAATAGCTTCATCATGATCTTGAAGTGTCGATCTAAATCCCTTCTTTTAGTAGAGCAGCATTTCCGCTCAAGATACTCTTTCCTTTTGAGATCCATAAGGTTGTGAACCCTCCCAATGAAGTAAGTGTGGATAAGAAGAAGAGCATTTTCGAAGGAGTTAGATAAAAGGGACACTTGGTCCTGTTCTCCAATCAGTGCCCACCATCGTTTTAACGTTCCAATGAAATAAGTTGTGAAGTCTAGCAAGGTGGCATAGGTATCATAATCCTGAAGTTCTCTCGCTAATAGCCAGGCATGAAATTCCTAGATTCGATTAGGCCATTTATATGGGTGGATATCATCAAAAGTAAAATATTTCGATGATTTATCCGGGGTGGTATTTAGAATATCGGGTATGTTTTCATCAACAATGGGATCAACTGGATCTGCCATCATGATTGTTGGACGAATAGAATATTCATCCTCAGTATCAGAAGAATCTGATTCTGATTGTTAGTAAGCAATGGGTGTTGTTGTGGGTATGGAGGCCTGAGCTTGAGTCTGGAGGAAATTTTCAAGAGGATTGGAGATCATTTGAATGGATGGTTTCTTGTCATCTTGATCCGGGGAGGATGCTGACTGAGGTCGTTTATCGGATGTCCTCATTTTAAGCTCTTCTTCGCGTTGGCGCTGCTCTTCTGCCGCCTTCAATTGTTCTTTCCTGATCCTCTTTAAACGAAGAGTGTTGGATGGAGGGAACAAATTGTATCCACCTTGGAGAGTGGTTGAGGAGGCTGAGGTTGCAATAGTCTGGGGAGTTAAAGTACTCCGATAAGGAAATATTGGTCCAAACAAAGATGTTTCGAATGGTGGGTGAGATTACTGGAGTGGTTGAGGATGTGTTGTTGCTGCATCAATTTGCTGCTGCAACTTCCTGATCTGATTCTTAACTTATTCATTTCTGGCGTTTGGTCCTCAAGATAGTGATGAGGAATCTTTCCTTGTTCAAGGAGACTCAATCTCTTTTGGAAATCTTCAACCATTCAATTTAGAAGGGAAACATCTGTATGAATCTGGTTCAAGGCTATATTTTGGGCCAAAGCATTTTCTGTTTGCCAATTCAGGGTTGTTTCAACTGGATATGTTCCAGTATGGTGGCCAGAGGGAAGGATGATATTTGTCTTGGCAATTTTGGGGGTATGGTAGAACTTTCTTTCCATGTCTACGAAAGGTTTTGGAGGAGGAAAACCCAAGGATGGAGGATTTTGGGTTCTTAGCAGTGGTGGAAACTCATCAGGATTTAACATGTAAACTGGAGAAGTAACTGATGGTGGAGATGGTAATTTGATCTCTGAGCTAGGGGCTCCTGGATGCTTTCAAATCCATTTTTGGATGGGTTTGTAAAAGTGAGATATTACTGGCCTGAGAGGTGGAGGTTTTGGGTTCATCAAATCTTGGTTTGAAGCCCCACTGGGTGGTGCATAAGATACCATAAATTGGTATCTCCCATAGTCTTCTCCAAGAGGGCCAATGTGAGGTTCACCTGATAAGTATTTTTGGAAAAAAGGGTCTTTTTCTTCTTTTTCTTGGGTAGTTCTTTTTTTGGTGATGTGCAGGATGCACATGAACACGATGGATCCCAAAAACAGTGCCCGAATGGATCCTTGAAGGCCTATATGGGTCTTCCTTGCAAATCAAAGGACTAGACATGTGGTTTTGGGTCTGGGTTGTTTGCTGAAACTGGGTCTGTAGCACAAGGAGTGAAACAGAGAATGGTTTAAAACTGGGGAAAAGAGATAGCATGCTTCTCTTTTGCAAAAGCGATGGAAACTGATCCATCATTTTTTCTAGAAAATTCTAGCTCAGATGCCTGAATTGGACGGGAATTATGATGGAGCTTCTCATAATTTGTGACCCATGTGTCTGGGAGAAGTTTGACAAGTTTGTCCCTGGGAATCTGTTTGGGAACAAAAACACACGAGGTTTGGTCATTGGTGATATTAATCACCAAAGCTTCATCCGTTCCTGGTAAATTAAGATCTATGGCATGATTCTGAACCCAGTACACCATCTGGTAGTGTAAAGTAGCTACTATAGAGCCTGGGACTTGTTCAGCTCTTGAGATCTGAACCTGGATCTTTAGGGCAGTGAAAAGGTTCGGGTCCGCCAGCGCCATATTGAAATTGGGAAACAGCGTTAAGAACACTGTTCCAGCATTTAAGGTGGTCTAGATGGTTCCAATGCAAGCATGTTGATATTGAAGGAACCTGGTATCGAGCAGAGCTATTCGAGCTACCACCGGAAGCCCTTTTCTTCCATGAAATGATAGAGCAATCCTGATGGCACCAAAATGGAGGTGTGAATATCCCTGTTGAATCCATTGCAAAGGGAATTCCTTTGGAATGGATAAAGTGACAAACTGTTCTTGAGACATGGCAGCTATAGGGTACTGATCAAATTTTGAGGATTGGACATACTCCTTAACAGACTTGGGAGTAGACCGGATAAGTTCACAAATGGATTTAATGGGGGAAAAGGATAGAGGTTTGGCAAAGGTAGCATATGGGTTCATAACAGGAAGTTGTGTTTCAGAGATCTTGGCATCTTCTTGATAAGCCTTTACAGTTGGCATGCTGAGTCGTTTCACTAGTAATCCCAGTAAAAAGCATTGGGATGCCCTCGGTAGGCTGATGAGATAACTTAAAGATACGAAAGATTATGTTCCATGCTATTCTAGTTATCTCCAACTCTGGATGGATATTCTGATGCCTCATAGTGCTTAGAAATTGGAAATAGTAAGTCCACAAGTGGATATGTATTCACTTTGGGTGGAGCTGCTATTACTTGAAAATCCAAAAGACAGACTTGTATTGCTTTGTTGTCTATAGAATCGGAATTTTTTGCCTTAGCTTCCGCTGCCAAAGAGGCAGAATGGATAAAGAATCTGATTTTGGATATTCTATTGACTCAGCTACAAATTAATTCTTTAAGCCTGTTCTGTAAAAGCAGCTATCCAAGTCGTCAAGAATGCTCTCTTTAATTCAAAGAGAAGACATGTGAGACTGAGACATGTGTTGTTGAATTATCTAAAAGAACAAGGAGTTATCACCTTGATCGATGTGAGATCGAAGGATAACATAGCCGATACTCTCACAAAAGGTATGCCTAAAGATCGATTATTCAAAATAGCGGGGGAAATGGGGTTAAAGACTATGTAGACTAGTCTTAATTACCATTTACTTACCTTCCAATTGTTTGTTTTGAATTATCGAATCTTCCTTTATCCGTCAAGCACAATTTATATACTTCATCGATGTTCATAGTTGCTGACTAATTTGAAAAGGGTAAGTTGTCTCATTCCAAACTTGATGAAAATGACTTTAAACTAGTTCAAAAGTTCTACCTGAAAGCTTGTGTCATTCCAAACTTGATGATACAATCCGACTAGGTTAGATTGTCCTTTTCTAAGTTAAATGATCTCATTCCAAACTTGATGCTAGATTATTTGACTTTAAGGAATTAGCAATTGTGACATTCCAAATTGAAATATAGAAATAGCTGTCTGCATAAGAAGCCTATTAGTCTAGTTTATGGCAAGTGACTTTACTATTGGTCATGTTCTTTGAAACTAGACAATAGTTTTTCTCTTATAATAAACTTAAGTTGATGGCTCTTTATAAATCAAGTATTTTTAGGCCTTATTCATAATTTATGAAACTGGCTTGATATTTTATGATATAATATATGTATTCTTTGCCTGATGTTATGATGCTAAGTTCTTTTAGTAGAACTAGACACTTTAGTAGATTATTCAAATGAATGAATCATGATAATATGAATTTATATTTATATTTACAGAGGATGGACAGAGATGGAGGAGAGCTTAATGAGTGAGATCCTAACCAAGATGATCTACTTGATGAATAAATATATAGCATTTAGAGTATGGGGACTGATATAGTTCACCTGCTATTGCCCATTTGATGGAGTCTATTTAATTGAGATTCGCTTTTTGCTATCTCTATTTTGTGAAAATATTATTATGCTTATTTCCTGTATTGTAAGGCTTAGACTATTTGACTGCCTACTTTATACTTGACTGTTATGCATATGTTGGTTACGTGAACTGATTTTGAGATTATTTTGGGTATGCTGATCTCAGAAACAGATTCATGATAAGGATGACTCACTCATTTGGATTGCAAATGATGATTGAGTTTTAATCCGAGTTAATTATCTTGGATCGAATATGGGATGATTAATATTTGTTTGAACATACACTGACCACCTTATTGGATTGTGCTTTATGGTGAACATAGGAGGAGATGTGGATATATTATTAATATATAATCCAAATAAATATGTTCACATACAAGCCCAATAGGTGAAAGCGTGATTATGGGCCCAGAGCCCAATAGGTACATAATAACTCTAGGGTTTCCTAAGCTGGAGGTAACACTGTTGAGCATTCCAAATTTAATGTCTCTTGGAGTAATACTTCAAGCAACTGAAATGTCATCTTCTCACTCAAACCGTTCATCCTCTCACTCAAACCCTTCATCTTTCCTCTCAAACCCATAACCTCCAACACTGATAACCATTAGCAATGTTGTGGGGCAAATAATTTCTTAAAGAGAGTGCTATCACACCTCAAAGTCTAATTCCTTTGTTTATCCCGTTTGACAATATATATTACCAACAATTTTAATGATTTATTCATTCAACAATGGAGACATGGTTTGGACATATTCTCCGTAGACTCCTAGATGTTCTAATAAGAACAGAAGTATATTACCAAGAACACGATATGAAGAAAGGACGAGATCGGCTAAAACTTACTTGGGGGAAAGTAGTAAAACAAGATTTAATGGAGTGGGAAATAGATTGGTGTATGGTTTATCTTAGGACGAAGTGGAGGAAAGCTATTCGCATTATAGAGAAAGGATTTTCTATGTTCCAGAGTGCCATGTTTAGTCCTTTCTATTTATTTATATTTATTTATTTATTTTTGGGGTACCCATATTTTTGCTTTTATTTTTAGTATATTTTAAGTTTTTCGCTTCGGGTTTATCGACCGCCGACCCCAACTAGTTTGGAATAAAGGTGATGTTGATGTTAATATTGATGATTCATTCAACAATGGAGTCAGAATCAATCATGGTTATGAACTAGGATACGGTGAAACTGGACTAATTTGATGGCACCAATTTTGCTCATTGGAGAGAGAAGAGGATGTTTCTTGTCACTGCCCTAAAAATTTCCTATATTCTCAACCCCAATTTCATGCCTATAGAGGAGCCTACCACTGAAGGAGAGAGCCTAGTGTAGAGGATGTTTAAAGGGTCTATAAAGAGAGGAAGAAACATGAAGAGGACAAATTATTCTATCGATGCCATATACTAAACACATTATCCGATATTCTCTATAACTTGTTCATTGAGATGAAGTTTGCTGGAGAAATATGGAATGTAATCAACTTCAAGTATAAAGCAGAGGAGCAAGGTACAAACAAATATCCGATTACTAAGTATTTTGACTTCAAGTGCATTGATACTAAACCCTTGTTGGGGTAAGTCCATGAACTGTAAGTATTGGTCAATAAAATTCGTGCTCTCAAGATAAATATTCTAGAATCCATTCAAGTTGGAGCAATTATTGTAAAATTACCTTCAAGTTGGAAAGATTATGGAAAAAGGATACTGCACAAGCCATAAGAGATCACTTTCGACCAAATACAAAAACATCTTTGCATTGAGGAAGATTCATGTTTACATGATAAGTCTATTTTGTATGATACCAAAGTGAATACTATGGAGGGAAATGGATTTCAATCCAAACCCACCAGATTCTGAAACGCAAAAGAGGACAAAATTTTAAGAAACCACAAAAAGAGGAAGAAAGGTTGTTGCTTTGTTTGTGGCAAGGAAGGGCACTATGCAAAAGAGTATAGGCACCGCAAGAGCACATTCAAAGACAAGAACACTTCAATAGTTAAGGCAAATGCAGATATAGTTGAAGAGAACTTCGTTACCATGGTTTCAATCAAGTTTTCAAACCTGAATATTTCTAAAGAAGTTAAGGATTCTGTGGGCATGATTTCTGAGATTAATTCTGCCACTGTCGAATCTACTTGGTGGGTAGATTCTAGTGCAATAATGCACATATGCAAGAATCGATCAATGTTCAAGCATTTTGAAGACTGTTGAAGTGCATTTTCAAGAGGTCGAGATGGCAAATAAAACTCTTGCAAATGTTGCTGGTAAAGGCACAATCATTTTGGATTTTACTTCTGGAAAAAAATGTTACCCTTCTTAATGTACTATTTGTACCCGAAGTTAGGAGAAACCTAGTTTTTGTTGATTTGCTATGTAAAAGGGGTTTTCGAATTTTGTTTTAATCCGACAAAGTTATCCTATTGAAGAATAGGCTGTTTGTGGGAAAGGGTTATATCAATGAAGACATGTATCAATCGAGTATCAATAATAATATCGTGTCTTCTGCTTATATTGTTGATTCTCCTCATTTATGGCATAGTTGACTAGCGCATTTAAATTTTCGCTATTTGCAAAACATGAAAAAGTTAGACTTGATAAACTTTAATGGCGAATTTGATAAATGTGAAATATATACTAAGTCCAAATTAACAAAGAAATTGTTTTCTAATGTTAAGAGAAATTCGAATTTACGGGATTTGGTGTAAAGTGACACATGCGAATTTAACGGTATGTTAACACATGGTGGTAAAAAGTATTTCGTTACCTTTTTGGATAATTGTAGTAGGTATTTATATGTCCATCTCCTAAGATTAAAGAATGAAGCATTTACTATGTGTAAGAAATGTAAGCCTGAAGTGGAAAATCAATTAGAAAGAAAAATTAAAGTCCTTCGTTCAGATAGAGGAGGAGAATATTTTCTAAATGATTTTTCATCCTTTTATGAAGAGCATGATATTATTCATCAAGTTTAAGTACCATATACTTCACAATAAAATGGTTTGGCTAAAAGGAAAAGTTGATCTTTACGAGAAATGGTTAATTGTGTGCTCTCAAATTCGTGGCCATGTCACATAAGATGGACAACATCCACGTCAGCAATCTGCAAACAAAATTGATTGTAAGAACTACATTGATAAATCATCAAAAGGTATAGAATTAAGATTAAAATAACTATTTTACTATATATTTATGACTTGAAAATTATCCCATTTCATCGAGCATGGACTGACAGCTTTTTTCTTCTATGACAACCCGAAATTTCCCTATATTAGAAATAAATAGGAAACATAATAATTTATTTTGACTTGTCTTTTAAGACAACTAGAAACTTCTAGAGGAAGCTATTACTTGATTTATTTAAGAACTTTTCTCGAAAATTTCTTGAATTATTATGTAAGTCAATTGCAAGTCAATTTGCTATCGGATAAAATCAATATCGCTTTCCAATAATTAATGCTAGGATAAAATCAATGTCACTTTCGAGTAATTAATGATGGGATAAGAACAATGCCGTTTTCATGCAATTAATGAAAAGATAAGAACAATGTCATTTTCATGCAATTAAATAAGAGGATAAGAATCATGTCATTTTCATGTAATAAATAAAATCACATTAGCAAAGTCAAGAATAGGATGAGATCAATGTCATTTTCAAGCATTAAATATTAGGATAAGATCAATGTCATTATCAAGTATTAAATGTAGAGATAAGGATCAATATTATCCATATAATTGGACTAATCAAGTAAGGATTAGTAGCTACTCTAAGACTTAAGGGAGCTAGCTTAAACAATTAGGCCAATGAGAAGTAAGCTCATTAATGAAACTTGAAAAGGAAGTTAGGAAAAAGTCAAGATGAATTAAATGCCTTTGACATTAGCAACTTGGGGAGCAAGCTAGAAAATCACTATAAATAGGGGTGAGATCTCTTCAAAATTTCTATAACAAAACTATTTTCTCTTTTTTTACCCCTCTCTCACGCCACCTCTCTCTCACGCCCCCTTCTCCACCGACTCTCAAGCTCCCACTGTGGCCTCGAACCATTGCCACCGTGAAGTCACCTCTTGTTTTGTCTTCCTTGCTGCACAACGTAGGACACCATTGTTCAGGTACCAGGTAAATGGGATTACTAGTAAAGCTTGATGTTGTGCTACATTATGTGTGCGGATATGTGTATTATTACATCACAATCACATGGTTGAACATTAAAAAAAGAGTCGGGTATTGGAATGAAGACCACTCCCTCGCCTTCTCACATCCATCCTGCATGTTCTTATGATAAGAAATATGATAAATGGGCATGTGCATGAGAAAGAATATGTATGCATATTAAAATATGCAATCGTTGCTTGCTCATTGTCACCTGTGGAGTGACAAAAGCCAAAGATGGCTTTCATATGGGAAATTACAAGACCATCGATGGGGGGGGGGGGGGGGGGCGAAGTTGGCCTTATTATGAGAACGAGTACAAGTTGTTGTTTCCCGTGAAGGTAACAATGTGAACAGATGCCATCTTTTCTCAAATGATGTTAGGCCTATGAGAAAGCGTTCCCAGGTAACGACTACGAGATTACAAGAATGAGCTAATGAGCTCGCGGCCCTACAAGCAATACGAGCCACATGAGCATGAAGGAATCATTGCATGTGCATATTGATGTGTGAAATACATGACATATGTTTTTACAGCAGATCAGAAGATGGTTTTGTTTAATAGCATTTCACACCATTGCATCGGATATGGACGGATATTCCTGTTTTAGACCTAGTGATTTCACTTGCTGGGTTATTCGCTCATCCCTTATTTTTCAAGGAATTGAGATGGCCTCGTTGTGTCCTCGATGTTTGGATTGCTGACTCACATGGAATATTCCCAGGAGGAAGTATTGAATGTAGAAATTGACATCGAAAAGTAAGTGGAAGAATGCTTAAGGGTCCTCTGCGTAATTTTGATGGACCGTCAGGTTTCCAAGGCAGAATGACACCTTAGGAGAGTAACCAAATCAGGATGAGGAAGACGTCCTAACAGTTTAGTAAGAGTATGGAGGAGCAAAGTATCCATAGTCAAGGGAAACCTTCTAAATTTTGATTGTACATAATAAGGGAAGTTAGTGTATATTGTAAAATATACTTGAGGCATATATATAAAACTAAGTATATTTATAAATATCCTAGAAGTTGTTATGTCTATTAAATTAGGATAGCTATTAACGTTTTCATAAATAAAAAATAAATATTGGCAGAAAATAATAAATAAATTTAATAGAGGTAGAATAATGGGATATAGTAGGGGTGACGGTTCCCGGTCCGGTCCGGTTCCCCTCAAGAACCGAGAACCGGACCGGTGGTCCCGGTTCCCAATTTGTCGGAATCGGGAATCGGACCGACTATCCCAGGAACCGGACCGGACCGGACCGACAAATGGACCGGACCGGACCGAACCGAACCCGACCCGACCAAAAAAAAATATAACCAAAATTATTCTCTAATTGTTGAAATTAATAACGTTATAGAACTTCAATATCTATATAAAATGACTTCCCAATAAAAAAAAAAGAGGCCCAAGGAGCCGAAAGAGATTCACGGACCGAATTAGGAAAAAAAAATTTTAAAAAAGGACCGGTCCGGTTCGGGCGGTCCGGTCCGATCCTAGAAACAGGGAACCGGGAACCGAACCGCCCGGTCACCGGTCCCAATTTTAGGAACCGAGAACCGGACTGGACCTCTATAGAACCGGGAACCGGACCACCGGTCCCGGTCCGGTCCGGGCGGTCCCGGTTCGGGTGGGCCAAGTTGCTCACCCCTAGGATATAGTTCATGAGTCATTACATCTTCGATCCAAGTACATGCCCATTAAGGCTTCCTCAGGCTCTATCGCTTTAGGACTTTTTGGTCAACTCCTTACCATGCCCGTGCTCACTCACTCGTTAATAAGATATGCTTGACACAAACTATTGATACTTTTT
>JAGVVM010006094.1:0-31317 GCA_019149425.1 Psidium friedrichsthalianum
GGCAAATTGTTTTAAAAAAATTTCAGAAAATTCAGAAAAATCCCAAAAACTAGGAAACGGACCATTTCGACTGGCTAATCCTATTTTTGATGATTTCCCTTCCTGATCTTTTCGAAATGACAATTTTTCCCTTTATAGGCAAATTGTCTTGAAAAAATTCCAGAAATTCAAAAAAATCCCAAAAACTAGGAAACGGACCATTTTGACTGTCCAATCCTACTTTTGATGATTCCACTTCCTGAGTCTTGAAAAATGACCATTTCGCTCTTCTGGTCAGTTTGACTCAAACTTTTCCAATCATCTCAAATGTTTTTTTATGAAATAAAATGGTAGCGAAAAGGCGTTAGAGTAATCTAGCGTAACTAAGTCCCCGAATTCATCTTCTCTGGTTTGCAGAAGTAATTTAGTTCTCCTGCTAATTTACTTAGGTTTCTAAGGGTGCGTATGGTAACGTTTCTGTTCCAAGAACAACTTTTGGAAAAAACACTTTTTTATGTTTCTGTTCCCGCAACGATTTCTGAGAACAGAAACGCGTTTGGTAACTGCATAAAGTTTCTGTTCTCGGAATAAAAAAGGAACAGAAACGCGTTTGGTAACTACATAAATTTTTTGTACTCAGAACAAAAAAGAAAAAAAACGCATTTGTTAACTGCAAAAAAAAATATATTCCTAATTTTTCTATTTAATTCTATTCCTAATTTTTTAATATGGATGAGATCAACAATAAAAAAAACAATGAAAAAGAAGACAAATTACAATTATGAATCATACATAAATGTTTTCAAGTAGATAAACATATGATTACATAAATTGAATGCAAATACTGTTTGATAAACTGTAATTAAAAAGTGTATTTTGATACAACTTTGACGTAAAATGCTGTTTATAAAAAATACCCTTTATAAATGATTCGATTTCTCAATTAATTTTTATTATTTAGAATATTTTTGATTATTTGGATTATTTTGGATTATTTTTTTATTATTTTATTTTAATTTATTTTTTAATTATTTTAAATTTTTAATTATTTATTTTTTCGGAAAAATTATTTTTTATTATTTTTTTACTTTTTTGAAAAAATTATTTTTTATTTTTATTATTTAATTTTTCGAAACAATTAATTTTATTATTTATTTTTTGAAAAATTTATTTTTTATTTTTATTTTTAATTAATTAATTAATTTTTATTATTCGTTTTTTATTTTTATTTTTATTTTTTCAAAAAAAATTATTATTATTTTTAATGATTTTATTTTAAATTAATTTTTTTGATTATTTATTTTGATTATTTCTATTTTTAATATTTTTTATTTTTATTTTTCAAAAAATTATTTTTTAATTTTTAATTATTTTATTCTTTAATTATTTCTATTTTTTATTTTTATTCTTATTCTTGTTCTTATTATTTTATTTTTATTATTTCAAATTTTTTTTTATTTTTAATCATTTTATTTTTTAATTATTATTTTTGATTTATTTATTTTTATTATTTCAATTTTTAATCTTTTTTATTTTTTGAAAAAATTATTTTTATTTTAATTATTTTATTCTTTAATTATTTTATTTTTGATTACTTTCAAGAAAGTATTCCCAATTGTTTTCAAAAATGTTCCAAATGTGTTTCTAAAATGTGTTCCGGGAACTCAGAAGCAAGTTTTTTTTGTTTCTCATTTTTGCTCCAAAAGTGTTTTTGTTTCTCAAAAGTGTTCCCGGAACACTTTGGGGAACACTTTTTTACCATACGCGTTTCTGTTCCCAAAGTATTCCGGGAATACTTTGGGAACAGAAACACTTTTTCTGGAGCGTTACCATACGCACCCTAATCGACCTACCAAGAACAATTAGTGGCGACTCCAAGTTAAAAATCTTTGTATGAAAGAACCCAAGTTGCGATTCGGTAGGACTTGGGAGAGTCCAAATTAGGTTAGCCAATAAACCTGATAATCCGTTCACCTAATCGAAAATAAATTATTTTCGGGTCGCGACAAAGTGGCAGCAATCTTGCTATTAATAACTCTTACTCGTGAAAGAATATCAGTATTGTACTTGGCTTGACAAAAATAATAACCATATAAATCAGAAGCAACTTTCAGGCCTAAAAAATAGCTAAGGGCACGCATGATAACATTTCTTTTGTTTTTTGGTAAGGTAAGAATATATATAAGCTAAACAAAACGCAAATACAAAAGTAGCCAAACACAAAACCTCGAACCCAGGTTACACAACGATGTTCCTGAGGGTGCAAGGGATAACATTTCTATTCCTCTATTTTTCTATTTTTTTGTTCCAGGGAACAGGTTTGGAATATAAATCCATTTGATAATACAATTTTATTTTTTTATTCTGAGGACAAATTTTTGACTTAGAAATATATTTGGAAGAAAAATCAGGAGTAGACAAAATATTACTTTTTTTGTTTCTAGAAAAAAAAAAGAAATAAGTTCGGGCCATCCAAAAATAATAATAATAATAAGTTAGTGCGTCACATGTTAGTAGGGCTTCTTCTTTTAAAGCAAACGCCGAAGGTCTTTTTCCCTCCCTAGCAAAAGTGCGACACAGACCTCCATCTCCAGATTCTGCTACCACTAGAGGTGTCAAATGGGTGGGTCGGGTCGGGTTTGGGTCGGGTCGAATATGGTCCGACCCATATTGACCCGTCTAACCATTTTGACCCATATTCAATGACCCATACCCAACCCAACCCGTAACCAACCTATACCCGACCTGACCCATTTTGATCCATATTGCCAAATCACACTAATATTCTAAAAAAAATTATATAACTCATTTAACCTATTTTATTTTGCTTTTATTTTTTCTTTCATTTTTCTCAAGCCACGGCGAGCGCGGCTACGGGTCGCCACTGATGATTGCTGCCGCTGGACATGGTCGTGGGTCAACCGCCCCCCCACCAGCGCCGCGGCCGGCCCGCGGTCGCCTCGGCCGGGCGCCGCGGCCGGCCGGCGGTCGCCGAGGCCGGTCTCCACGGCCAGCCGGCGGTCGCCGAGGCCGGTCCCCGCGCCGGCCGTCCGTCGGTCGCCGCGGCCGGTCACCGAGGCCGTCGGCCGGGTCGCCGCGGGCCGGTCACCGAGGCCGTCGGGTCGGTCGCCGCGGCCGGGTCGCCGAGGCCGGCCGTCGGTTGTCGCCGAGGCCGGTCGCCGAGGCCGGCCGTCGGTCGCCGAGCCGGCCCCATCGGTCGCCGAGGCCGGTCTCCGCGGCCGGCCTTCGGTCGCCTAGGCCGGTCTCCGAGGCCGTCGTCGGTCGACCTCGGTCACGCCTCGACCGGTCGCCGCGGGCCGGTCGCCTCGGCCGGCCGTCGGTCGCACGGCCAGTCTTCGAGGCCGGCCGCAGGTCACCGCGGCTCCGCGGCCGGTCTCCCGCGGCCGGCCAGCGTCGCGAGGCCGTTCCTCGCGGCCGGCCGTCGGTCGCCGAGGCCGGTCCCCGCGGCCGTCGGCCGTCGGTCGCCTCGGCCGGTCTCCAAGGCCGGCCGTAGGTCGCCTCGGCCGGTCGCCGCGGCCGGCCGTGGGTCACCGCGCCGGGCCGTGGGTCGCCGCGGCCAGTCTTCCAGGCCGGCCGCAGGTCACCGCGGCTAGTCTCCGCGGCCGGCCGCCGGACGCCTCGGCCCGTCTCCGCGGCCGGCCGCAGGTCGCCTCGGCCGGTCTCCGCGGTCGGCCGCCGATCGCCTCGGCTGGCCGCCGGTTCTCCGCAGCCACCCGTCGCCGCGCGCCGCTGCCGGGCACCTATCGTTGCCACGGCCAATCGCCGGCCGCTGCCACCGTCGGTCCCCGAAAATCAATTTCATAACAAACGACGAAAATTATTTTCCAGTTTATTTTTAAGTATTAATCAATCATCGGAAAATATTATCATTTTCTTGAAAAATGACTTTCCTGAAATGATTTCCGAAAGTATCACATTTTCCGTGAAAAAACGGAAAGACCCTAGGTCCATTTGTAACTTGTGAGAGTTATGGGTTGAAAATGGGTCCAATATGGGTCGAAAATGGGTTTCATGCGTGGCCCAGTTTTGACCCATTTAATTTCACCTCAACCTTTTGAACCCATTTTTAGTAAGTCCTTTAAATACTAATGACCCATATAAGACCCATTTTATACAAAATATGGGTCAATATGGGTCTTTGACCCATATTGACGGCTCTAGCTACCACCAATGACGACACGCTGTCGGTCTCTCTCTCCCTCTTCTTTCTTCCTATGCCCTATCACATGTAGACCTCTACTCCATAGTAGCAGTGGTTGCAGTCCTAAATAACATGCTTGACTTAGAGTAGATCTTTACAACAAAGCAGGTGAAGCAAGCATGCCTTAATGCCACCTAGAGAGAGGCTTTCATCGTATCTCTAACTGAAAGGAGATGTGGACTTATGGAATCTCTTTAAGTAGATGTTGACAAATATATTATGGATTTATATTTGGCTTTATTTCACTCTATGACTTATGTATTTCAAATATTGTGGGTTTTTTTTCCTTCTTTATGATGCAACTATGATGACATTATCAGTATTGTTGACCGTTATTGGACTCCTTACTTATCTGTTATGTTTATGTTCTTCTTTTGCTTGATGGCATAGGTAATATGGAGGGGTGAAAGTAGCATCTATAATGGTCAGGTAGCATCAGCTAAAGTAGTTCAACAAGATTGTGATGATTTTGATTTTGATTTTGATTTTGATTTTGATATATTGATAGCATGATTGTGCAGTGTTATGGTGGATAAGGCCATGAACACGAGGGAATCTATTAGGGATAGTGTATTGTCAAGACCCGAATGGGTAAGGGAGGTTCTTTATGGACATTCAGATAGAATATATGAAGCTTTTAGGATAGAGAGACATGTCTTTCTCAACCTATGTGGATTGATGAAGGCAAAAGTTGGTTAGAAGATAGTCAATATTAAGATAGATGAAAAACTTGCAATTTTCTTATCTATGATTGTCACAAGAATTTCAACAGTGATTTATGCGAAAGATTCCAACGTTCGGGACAAATTATCAGCAAGTATTTTGCTATAATGCTGCAAGCAGTTCTCCATCTGACAAAAGAGATTATCACATCACCTTCTTTTGATGTTGTCCCTAAGGAGATTCTTATGAATCCCAACCATGAACCTACTTTAAGTTAAGATTTACATACATTCCTTTACACCAATAGTTTCATTTTGTTGATAATAGTGTATAAATCGAATCATTTTGATAAAATGACATGAGTGCATAGGTGTAATGATGGCACTCATGTTCATGCAAATCCCATTTAAAGGTAGGAAAGGGGTTACCACTTAGAACGTGATGTGTGCTTGCTGTTTGATATGAGGTTTACTTCTGTGTGTGCTAGTTATGAAAGATCTGCCAATGATTGTAGCATGCTCTCAGCAACACTCGAGACTCCTCACCTGGAATTTCCTCGGCCACCACCAGGTATTTGCTTGTTTTATAAGGAGTAATTTTTATTGTGATTATATTATTGTTGCATCATGACCTGTGTATGAATATCATGTTATAGGGAAATACTACATGGTAAATTCTAGTTATGGGAAAGTTGCGGGGTTTTTAACTAATTTTAAAGGTGAAAGGTATCATCTGAACGATTATAGGGGTAGAACAAGACGGCGAAGAATACCAAGAGAATTGTTCAATTATATGCATTCTTCACTAAGGAATGTCATTGAAAGATCATTTGTGGCTTTAAAGAATCGCTTCTTCATTTTGAGACACGTCATCATTCACAATTCAAAAACAAGTATGTATTGTAATTGCATGTTGTGCTATCCATAATTACATTTGTGATCAAGACAAGATGGATAAGAACTTTTCCCAATATGGAGATCCGGAGTACCCGTTTGGACCTACACAAGATGAGGCTATAAAAGATATATCCATCGAGGAGGGAACCGAGATGAACATGCTTAGGAAAATTATTGCCAATAAAATGGCAAGGGATCATAATATGCCAGAGATTCCATGAAAATGTGTCCTCGACTTTTGTAATGTATTTCTACTATTTGAATTTGAGGATTTCCTAGCTTGGCTCTTGTAATGACAAATGAGACTCTGTTTTGTATAAGTGATCGTTCATGGTGCTATTCAGTTTGTTCAAATAAAAGCAGACCTTTCTTTGTAGTTCCATGGATTTTCCTAATCAGCCTTCATCTGTCATCTTGATCCCTTGTAGAATATGTGAGTGTCGCCACTTTCATGATATGCAGTTTTATACTGGAAATCGCTGCATCTGATTACAAGTTGTGCAATAGCTGCAAAATCTCCTTTTTTTTCTTGTCAGTGGCCTAAAGCCCTGGCTGAAGCTTTGATTTTCTGATTTGCACCTTTGTCCTTTTGTGCTTCTGTAACTTTGCAAACTCCCCTGGCCACATTGCTGTGATTTAACTGCTCTGCTTTTCTAGCTTACTGGACTGAAAGGTGGACTGATTCGCCTAAAGCAGTTGAGAAAAGAGAAGAAAAAAAAGAAAAGAAAAAAGAAAATTCAAAATTTTAAAAAAATTATTAAAATATTAAGTTTTCGGCCAGCGTCCTCGTTAGCACCGGCCGATCAAAATTGATTGGATGGACTAAATTGACATAATTGTAAAAGGTTTAGAATTGAAACGAAAAAAATAATATTTAGAACTAAATTGACCAGGTTAAGTAGGTAGAGGTTGATGTTTGGGGTTTTGGTTGCTTGATGGACGGATACTAATCCGGCAACGCCCATCCGGTATCACATCCTCTCGATTCATCGTGCGATTTTCCTTACAAGAGTTTGAAAATCTTCGGGCGATATGCAATCAGACAAAAACATCACATCATTTCGTGGATCGAGTAACCCGTTATGTATGAGTTTGTACAAATGTAAATGTGCTGTGGATCACGTAGACCTAGAAAGGGAAATTGAATGAAACGCGATTGTGCACCGCCTTTTTGGAAAATGAACTCTTTGAATGATGCGTGCCATGCAAATTTTAGGCAATTTCAGTACAGCCAGCAGCCTAACCTCCTAATTCAAATCTCAAATTCAGGACAGCTAATTACGACCACCTAGAAATATGCATCACTTTTTAAAGTTCGGCAATCTAATGATGTACTTCGAGAATAGAAATTTCGATCAAGCAATCAGCCTACTAATGTACTTTCAATTTCATGATTCCAAACCAACGTTATAACATTCTAACAAGCAATCCTACTCGAGATGATTCAAATGAAGCGGGGGATTGGGACTTATCTCCAAAAGCGCGAGACGTTATCAAGAAAGAATTTGATGACTCGGTCGTAGTTGGGCATGGACCGTAACTTCGTCCTTTTCCAAGGACAACAAGGGTCTCGCACCTCCCTCATGGGTTGCTTCTTCACCAAACCGCACAGACCCGTGCACTCTCTTGGATCAATAGCGTGACCATTCAGTCTCCAATCCCTCTATAAGTATGTCTCCCTCACTTCTGATTCCAAATGCGCCATCTTACCACTCCTCATCTCAATCTCAACTCCCTCAAATGACCATGACAAGGAGGGGACTGTCTCCTTTTGTTGCCTTGTTTCTTGTGACCGCGCTCGTCGGGTGGATCCAGCTGGCGCTGGGAGCGGAGGCAAAGTGCGACACAATCCAGCTCACCCCTGCTTGCCCTCATTCATGCCTCCTTTCTCGTCGCCGACGCCCACGTGCTGTGGCAAGCTGAAAGAGCAGCAGTCGTGCTTCTGCGACTACATGAAGGACCCGCGTTATGGCAAGTACGTGAAGTCTCCGAGGGCCAAGAAAAGTATGCGATTATGTAAAATTCCCTACCCTCAATGTTAATTGTATAGGCCCAAAGAAAGAAGAAGTGCTCTTGCGTAGCACAAGAGCACTGAAAAAAGGGACTGCATTTTGGGGTGAAGAATGAGTGATTGTAAGGAGACATTTGGAGATGAATAAAATATACATGCTACAACTCGGTGCTTTAGCTTGTGTTATTTGTGCATGAGAACTTTGACGTCGATGCTTATTTTGAATTGGGCTATTCATGGCCAATAAATTTTTAGATGCCCATCGAGCCATACCGACCGTTTCCCCAAATGGCTATGGAGGGGGAAATTACAACTAAAAAAAAAATTATAAACCTATTGAAATTGCGCCAATGCAATTCTAAACTCTTTTTTTTTTTACGATTCAGCCTAAATTTTTTGTAATTGTGTCAATTCAGTTCATATGATGAATTTTAGCCGGCGACCCTCACCAAAATCTAGTGAGGGTTGTGACCCTCACCCAATGGCCATCTGGGCAAGGGCCCTAACCCTTGCCCGCGATCGGCAAGGGTTGGTTGGTGACCCTCGCTGGATTTCGTAGGGAAAGAAAAATAAATAAATATAATTTTTTGAAATTTTTATTAAAGTCGTTCACTAAATTTGTATTGCATGAACATGTTTTAAAAATATGAAATTTAAAAAAATTATATAAAAAAAAGTTTCCCTGGATTGTGTTAAATATGGAAGTACTTAAGTCATATAGGTCAGTCGAATATGGGCTGAGTTGTTAGATTTTTAAAGCATGAAAAATGGGTCAAAACAGATTAAATTGGTCAATTTGGGCTGGACCAAACTCGACCCAACCCACTCGTTTGACTAATCTATCAAGAACCAATCATTGATGCCCGTGGCAATCAATCATCTGGTGCTCGACCACGCCTTAGAATCTCACTAAGTGCACAGAACCTCGGTCTGGTATGGCCAAGCAATCGGCAAGTCAAGCGCCTGAAGTGCCATTTTTCTTGGGTTTGATAGAGATTAGTGCATTTTTTAGGTTTTGTTGTGTTCCATGCTTTAGATCTTTTGTGATAGGCCCTTCTCCCAGATCTAGTGAGGACCACGAAGTCTGGGTGAGGGCCTCAACCCTCACCCACTATCGACAAGGGTCTGCAAGGCCTCACCTATGGCTAGCAACCCTCGTCGGACTTTGTTAGAAAAAAGAAAGAGGTAAAAGAAAGAGAAAATAAAATTTTTTCAAGAGAATGACATCTCATGAATGGGTTGACTCAAACTAATAATCATGATAAGCTAAATGGATTGCAAACGATTTTAAAGGCAAAGCCATTTAGTCATTTACAACTGAATGTAATTAAACTTAGAAGTTACAACTCAAATCCATCAGTTACCTATAAGTAACAACTCAAATCCATTAGCTGCCCATTTATCAAGACTTAACTAATCCATAGTTGACTCATCTCGTTGAATATGGCCCAAAATATGGGCTTTCAACCCATTTTGACACCTTCAATTATTCGAACGCTCGGTATTGAACTTGGACTCTCCAAATCAATTTGCTTGCTCTGGTCCGCACCTCACATCAGTTTGAGCCGCGTCTTTGTCAAAACATTAGTGTAGCACCTGGATAATTCCAACCTTAGAGTTCAGTCTGCAACACCTAAGGATCCTACACTTGCCAATTCGAGGTTATGACAATATGCTAAAAATGATCAGCTTACTAAATGTTCGTTTTAGAGTCGCCACTAATCTATCTTTCATGGGTTGATCGAAAACTTCGATCTATTTTATCCGAGGGAAGTCATGTAACGACCGAGATCACGTGAAGCAACCGGCAGTTTTTATCTGATAACTAGATCTTAGCTTAGATTCAGAGCACTACTCTGTGTTCTTGGCACCCTGGCTCTTCTAATAGTTAAAGTCCTAAACTAATTTGACGTTAAATTTCCTAAGTGTGAGATGCACCACGACTTTTGTTTTGGGACGAGGACCACATACTTTCTTCGAGTTGTCTAGAAATAAAATATGATATGTTATTCGATTTCTGCATGTTATAAAGTAAACGATATCTATTAAAAATAAAGAAAGCAAAGGCTTCATTCGTTTTGCGGAAAACAACTTCCAAAAAAATATTTTCTGAATTTTTGTTCGGTTCACGGAAAATAGAGAAGTCAAGGAAAACATTATCCTTAAATGGAAATAATACTTTTTTTTTGTCGGAAAATGGAAAGAATACCTTCAAAAGTAGGGAAAATAAATTCCTTTTTTTTGAAAAGATGAAATTATTTTCCTTCCTTTCCTCCATGGACTCATTATTCCTTTCTTTTTATTTATTTTTCTTTTTTCTTTTTATTTTTTTTCTTTTCCTTTCCTCTCCCTTCCCTCCATCGACCTCGGACCTCAACAACGGCCAGTAGCCTGGCGACTAGCCATGGCGCTGGTTGGTGAGCTTGAGGCTCGAGTGAGGCTAGTGAGCTCGAGCTCACTAGATCTAGGTGAGCTCGAGCTTTTTCGTTGTAGCCAGAGACCGACCGAAGAAGAAGAGAAAAGAAAAATAAAATAAAAACAATTAAAAACTTGATTTAAAAAAAAGAGAAAGAAGATAAAAACTTAAAGTAAAATTTATTAAAAGAAGTGATGGAGGAAAATCAGATTTTACATACCAGACGACAGAAAATAATTTTCAGATTTCAAGCCAAACATAAAAAAAAAATATCATTATTTTCTTGAAAATGACTTCTGAAAAATATTTTTCAAAAATGTTAAGTTCTCGCACGAATGAAGCCTAAAAAGTAAATGTTCACTCAACCTATTTAAACAAAGACATTTTCATCATGGAAATAAGTAAGTGTTTGAACTTAAATTTGAAGTAGTATCTTTAGTCTAAATAGCTTTAAATGTGAGAGTGTCTTAAATCGTATGAACGAAAGGTCATGTTGTGAGTATATACCTTTTCGTAACCACAAAGAGTATTTTTTTTCTAACAAAAGAAAATTGAAATAATGTCGCCTTTCGTAATTTTAGTATCATAAACCAACTTAAATAAATAAATCAAATACTAATTTGAACGTGAAAGATCTTCTCATATTTCAAAAATAGAAGTTGCTAATATGACAATCTGACAGTACCATTAGTTATTTTTTAGGAAAAATACCACCAAAAATCCTAAACAATGCCTATTGTGTACCACTTTTTGGAAGATGAACTCTTTGAATGACGCGTGTCATGCAAATTTGAGGCAATTCGGTACAGCCAGCAGCCTAACCTCCTAATTCAAATCTCAAATTTAGGACAGCTAATTACGACCACCTAGAAATATGCATCACTTTTTTAAAGTTCGGCAAATAACGACGTACTTTGAGAGTGAAATTTCCATTCAAGCAATCAACCTAACGATGTACTTCTGATTCCATGATTCCAAACCAACATTACAATATTCTAACATGCAATTCTGCTCGAGATGATCAAGTCAGGGGAGAAGAGGTTGGGATTAGAGGTGAGTAAATCGGATCAACTGGATCGGAAGTGAAGGACCGGACCATGATCGGTAGTCTAGTTCCCGGTCTTAAAAGGTTTTGGCCCGATTTCTCGATTCCTAAAATTGGAATTGTTAACCGGGGCGGTCCGGTTTCCGGTCCCAAGGACATAGGACCGGACTGGACCGTCCGGACTGGACCTATCGAATTTTTATTTGCAAATTATGGTAGAACCGATCCATGAGTAGGAAAAGGAAAAGAATCGATCCACGTTTTTGCACAAACATGGAGAAAGAATCAATCCAAGCTTGTATAGGGAAAAAGAACCAATTCAAGAGTCTGATCATGTCATGTGCCCACTATCATTTGCTTCATCCATCAAATTATGGTGCATGTCTTTTTTTTGTCATATTACTGGTCCAATGGAATCGCTCAGAAACCGACCAGACCGGTTCCCGATTCTCGATTTTGAGGGAAATCGAATCGGATCGGAAACCGACCACTCCTAGTCGAGACTTATCACCAAAGCGCGAGACGTTACCAAGAAAGAATTTGACGACTCGGTCATAGTTTGGGCCAGGACCGTCACTTCGTCCTTTTCCAAGGACAACACATGTCTCGCGCCTCCCCTCGTCGGTTACTTCTTCACCGAACCACACGAGACCCACGGACTCTCTCTTGGACTTCTGTGTGTGACTCGGAGGCTCCTTTGCGTGACCATTCAATCTCCAATCTCTCTCTCTCTCTCTCTCTCTCTCTATATATATATATATATATCCCTCGCTTCTGATTCCAAATGCGCCATCTTCCTACTCTTCATCTCAATCCCAACTCCCTCAAATGACCATGACGAGGAAGGGACTGTCTCCTTTTGTCGCCTCGTTTCTCATGACCGCGCTCGTCGTGTCAAGCCAGCTGGTGCCAGGAGCAGAGGCGGGGTGCGACGCGACCCAGCTCGCCCCCTGCTTGCCCTCGTTCATGCCCCCTTACTCGCCGCCGACGGACACGTGCTGCGGCAAGCTGAAAGAGCAGCAGTCGTGCTTCTGCGATTACATGAAGGACCCGCGTTACGGCAAGTACGTGAAGTCTCCGAGGGCCAGGAAGTTTTGCGATTATGTAAAATTCCCTACCCTCAATGTTAATTGGATAGGCCCCAAAGAAAGAAGAAGTGCTCTTGCGTAGCACAGGAGTACTGAAAAAGGTATTGCATTTGGGGTGAAGATGAGTGATTGTAACGAGACATTTGGAGATGAATAAGATATACATGCTACAACTTGGTGCTTTAGCGTGCGTTATCGCGTGCATGATAACTTTGACGTCGATGCTTATTATGAATTGGGCTATACATGGCCGAGAAATTTTTAGATGCTCGTCGAGCCACACCGACCGTCCGCCAGATGGCTATGGAGGTGGAAATTACAACCAAAAAATAATAATGATAAATTATTGCAATTGCGCCAATTCAATCATAAACCTTTTTGTTTCGCCGATTCATTCCTAAACTTTTTTTGTAATTGTGTCAATTCAGTCCATCTAGCGAATTTTAGCCGCCCGAGTCTCGTCAAAATCTAGCGAGGGTCACGACCCTCACCAATGGCCATCTAGGCAAGGGCCCTGACCCTTGCCCATGATCCTTGCCCACAGGGCATGGCAGCCTTTGCCCACAACCGACAAGGGTTGGCTGGCGACCCTCGCTGAATTTCGTAGGGAACAAAAATAAAAAATAAATCAGAAATTTTTGAAATTTTTATTAAAGTCGTTTACTAAATTTGCATTACATGAAAGTGTTTTAACCGTATGAATTTTAAAAAAATTATTAAATTTTTTTTCCTAGATTGTGTTAAATATGGAATTACTTAGGTAATATGGGTCAGTCGAGTATGGGTCGGTCGTTAGATTTGTATTGCATGAAAATGGCCAACATGTTAAATGAGTCAATTTGGATCGCACCACACCCAAGCCAACCCACCTGTTTGACTAATCTATCCAGAACCAATCGCCGATGCCTAAGGATTGCCTAGTAGCTACTATGGCAGTCAATCATCTAGTGCAATCAATCCACTGGAAAAATGTTTTCTGGATTTTTGTTTGGATCACCAAAAATAAAGAAGTCAAGGAAAACATTACTCGTAAATGGAAAGAATACCCTTTTTCTTTTGGTCGAAAAATGGAAAGAATACCTTCAAAAGTGGAGAAAATGATTTTCTTTTGTTTGAAAAGATGAAATTATTTTCCCTCCTTTCCTCAATGGACTCATTTACATTCCTTTCTTCTTTTTTTCTTTTTCCGCTGGCCTCGAACCTCAACGACGACCGGCAGCCTTGTGACCAGCCATGGCATGGGCCGATGAGCTTAAGGCTCAGGCGAGGCCAGTGAGCTCGAGTTTGCCAGACCTAGGTGAGCTCAACTTGTTCATTGTAGCATGGGACCAACCAAAGAAGAAGGGAAAGAAAAAATAAAAATAATTAAAAACTTGATTTTTGAAATAAAAAATGAAAAGAAGATAAAAAACCAAAATTAAAAATTTACTAAAAGAAGTGCACGAAGGAAAGTCATATCTTACATACCAAATGAAGACTAATATTTTTAGATTTCAGCCGAGCACAAAAAATTATCATTATTTTCTTCAAAAAAAGACTTCCTAAAAAATATTTTTCAAAAATATTAATTTTTGGCAGAAACTAAGGGAGCCTAAAAACTAGATGTTCACTTAACATTTTTAAATAAAGACATTTTCATCAAGGAAATAAGTAAGTGTTTGAACTTTAAATGTGGAATAGTATTAGTTTAAATTGCTTTACACGTGAGAGGGTCTTAAATCGTACGAACGAAAGGTCATGTTGTGAGTATACCTTTTCGTAACTACATCTTTTTTTTCTAACAAAATAAAATTGAAATAATGTCACCTTTCGTAATTTTAGCATCATAAACCAACTTAAGTAAATAAATCAAATACTAGTTTGAAAGTGAAAGATCTTCTCATATTTCAAAAATGCAAGAAGCTAGCCTAATAGTACTGTCAGTTATTTATGCAAAATATGCGGTGATAGTGTGTGGATTTACGGATGAGATTGTACCGTTTATGACACATTTATTTGAAAAGTCATATGGTAGTAGTTACATTTTACAATAAGAACGCATACTCTTTCACTAATAGATGTAACTCTTAATGGAAAGACACAACTTTACTAATCAATTCTTGAAGCAGGTTAGTTTATGTAATGGACAATACAAATAAGTGCAGCATAAGTTCTAAAATTTCTCGTAAAAATGCAAATGAGCCTAAAACTTTCAAAAAATACAAATAAGTTCTAAAATTTATCGAATTGTTATAATTAAGTCGGTTAACCCTACCCAATTTGGCTAACAGAAAACACGGATATGGCTTTTTTTTAAGACACATGGCACCGAGGGAGCATTTTTTGTTATTTTCTCAAGAGAGATGCACTGACGTGGCACTTCTTCTTCCTTCGAGCTCGAGCTCTTTCATGGCGCGAGCTTTAAGCTCAGAAAAGCCGTGACGGCTGCGAGCTTCAACTTGAATTTGATTGGCCATGGTGCCCATGAACTTCATAACCAAATCTAGTCATGGCATCCAAATGCCGACGGTCATGGGTGCGAGCTTTGAAGCCAGATCTGGCCATGGCCGCGAGTCTCGAAACCAAGTCTGGAACTAAACCAAGCTAGAATGTTGTGCACGAAATTTCAAAAGACAACTAAAGTGCATACACTGGAAATAATAAAAAAAAATAAACGTCAGCGAAGTTGAAATAACTTGAAAATCACAAGCACACTAACACTAAAATGGAAGCATTGAAAGGGACACAACACCATATTCATAGCGAATTACAAGCTTCGATCTAAAACTAAAACTGACATGGGAAGAAATTGCTCTAAAAGGAAGATGTTTCAAAGGATGATTGAGATATTCAGCAATACCCTCAAATTATACAAGTTTCAGGTCGAAGTTAAGGCTGGATTAGGTCCAGGTCAAATTGAAAATTAATGTAGCTTCACTTGTTATACTTTGATCTCCTCCCTTAGCTTATCTAATGCTTGGACCTTGCCAATCTAAACTGATCTCTACTTGCATTCGGAAAGCAAAGAACATGGAATGAACTAGCTCGAGAGGATCCGAATCAGACCCAATCTGCTTTTTTGAATCTTATAATCTGAAATGACTCGCATCCATGTGCGACTTGAAACTGAATTTCATTGGATCGATGCTTATTAGATGCACTCTAATTTGCCTACCAAGTTTAACTAAGTCCTCCAAAAAAAAAATGGTAATTGATTTATATCTGATTTCCTTTCGAATCACGATGGTAGTAGGAATTTCAGGATAATTGTTGACGAACATGACATGTGAATTAGCAGTAACAAAAATTGTCTTTCTTCAATCACGAATCCATCGGCTTATTGACGGTATAATGTTATTTGTACTTTTATCTGAGCTTTTATGTGAGTTTGTCGGAGGGCCAACCCTAATTCCAATTTCTTAATATTCAAAGTGATAATTGTTCATCAAAAAAATTATTCAACCATATTGAATTATGGGATCGTGAACAGTATGAATGACCTTATCCATGATCAAACTACGAAAAAGTTTAGCCTCGATCTTTCCTTTTGCCTTTTCGTTTCTTTAATCTTTTTAGTCTTTTGTGATTTTAAGATTGGAAGGAACAAACGAAGTAAATCCCAAGTTGAGTTTCTAACTTAAAGCACATTTTATGGTTTTTTTTTTCTAAATACTTGCTAAGAAGGGAATAAATTGTTCTCTTCAAAAGGAAAATTTCTGAAGTAGACCGACATAAAAAGTAGCGTTTCGTGGATCCTAATTGCATAAAAAAAAATGTCTCATTAAATAGCAATACATGCTTAACCAAAGTTGAAGGCTAATTTGGTCAATTAACTTAAAAAAAGAGCCTGTTTTAGCCAAAACAAAACAAAACAAAAATAGCTGTGAAAATAGCCTCACCCACCCATTTTCATGTTGCAAAAATATGTGTGGCCCAACAAAACCCAAAATCAAAATACTCAAAATAAAAATAAATAAATAAATAAATAAAAAAAAAGAAAGGGAAAGAAAGAGCAAAGACTAAGAGAGAGAAGAAAACGAAGCTTTTCCCCCAACTAACTTGGCTAGCTACAGCAGTAGTAGCCATCTTCATAAATCAATGACATCAATTGATGATGAAGAAGTAGTTGACTTAACAGGCCATCGAATTGATCTTCAACCACCTCCTTCATTTAACCATGTAATCAGTCTCTACTCTACTAGAAACTAGAAACTAGAAATAAATAAGCAGCCTCACCATATTCCTTTTATGAAAAAAAAAAATCTTTAGTTTGACTTCTATCCTGATTAGTAATTATGCCAACTCATAAATCGGATCGATCTCAAACCTCATTTCCAACACTTATCTATCGAACTATACACACCCATCGTTTTTTTCTCGACCATATATGGTTATTGAACGAGCGCCACATAAATGTGATGTACAAATGATCTGAAGATATCACGTAAAAATTTGACTGATCTTTGTATCTTGAACGAGAAAGACGAACATGCCCGAGTCTCGATAATTCACGAGATTTTCCGGTGGTTGGCAGGTAGCGATCCAGACGTGGAAGTGTCCGAACGTGGAAGAGCGCGGAATGGTTCGAGTAGGTGGGCAGTTGGATGGTGAGCGAATGGTTCTGGTCCTTAGTTTAATGAGGCCGATCGATCGTGATCGCTCCAACCAGACTCAGGACAGAAACCCCATTAGACATCCGACGTCTTGTTCAACGTACGACGCTTAGAATTCACACCACGTCAACTGGACGTGCAATTTTCTAGTCTCCTCTCTCTCTCTCTTGGACTATTTCTCGAAAACCCAAGTGATGTTACCCCTCAACTCGCCTTCCATTTCCTCTCTCAAGCGTCCGCGTTTCCATTCCGTCGTGAGCCGCGATGTCTCCTTCTCGGGCTCTTCCTAGTCCATCTTCGACTCTGGTTCTGCACTTGCTGCTCCCGCTGTTCTTGACCTTGATCAAGACTCCTCGCTCCCTGGCCGAGAATTACTACTCGAGCTGCAACGAGACGTTCAGCTGCGGGGACGTTGATGGCGTTGGCTACCCTTTCTGGGGCGGCAACAGAGCGAGCTTCTGTGGGTATCCGGAGCTGGAGCTCAAGTGCGAGAACGGAAGCACCGCGACCATCGCGATGCAGGGAGTGAAGTACCGCGTTCTTGGGGCGTATGCTTCTCCTGCACAGATTCTGAGAATCGCGAGGGACGACTACATGCAGGGAATGTGCACGACGAATTTCCTCAACACGACTCTCGACTCCTCGCTGTTCCAAATCGCCGAGGGCTACACCAACTTCACTTTGCTCTACGGTTGCCCATCGGTTTTCCCAGGCCTATTCTCGTGCCCTGTTCAGGGGGTACCGTACACGGGGGTCTATGTGTTTCCAGGGTTCAGCGTCGACATTGGAGCGTGCTTCAAGAGCGTGGTAGTCCCGGCTTCTTCGATCTTATGGAGTACCTTGGGGAATAGCTCGTCCAGTTTAAGCGACGTGCTGCAGCATGGTTTTGAGGTTCAGCTGAAGGTGGATAGTGAAGCATGTGGGGAGTGCACGGGATCGAACGGAGTGTGTGGTTACGATCTCGCCGCGAATCAGACCACTTGCTATTGTCCCGACCAGTTCTTTGGTTCCAAAACTTGTGGTTCGTCAACATCTGCTGAGACCCCACAGGCAACAACTGCTACGTCTTCTCAAGGTAGTTCATCTTAACGTTTCAATTGGATCGCACAAGGAAAAATCTTTACTTGTAAATTTAGATGTTTCTGTTCACTTCCATTCCTCCCATTTCCTCTCCATCCAAACAAGGTCGAGAGAAGATATGTTTGCTCTGTTTCCAATCTCTGTGTCTTCTTATTCCCCCTCATCATTTTCTTTCCTTCGTTGCTCTTTCTTCCAAACATAGGGTTAGCCTCTCAAAAATAGGAAGGAAAAAGAGACCCTTCTGTACTTTCTGACCAGAGTTTGGCTGGCCCTGCTAACTGCTAAGCTTCCATAAGATTTCTTTGGATTAAAGCAAAGATTGGTTGTTGGAGGGCTCACCCACACTGGAGTGATTTTAATGGACCATCACTTTCCCCATGACTTTGATAAGTGATATTTCATCTGCCAGCCACTTCTAAAATGATGCTCTGATATATGTCCCTTAGAGTCTGCCAATCAATGCTCAATGGAGCTTTATATTTTTTTGGTCTCCTCATTAAGATATAGTAGTATTGTCAGGAGTGAATGGGGGAGAACATGGAGAGTTGGTAAAGGTAGATAGCTCTGAACTTAGTCAGACCCATCTATCACATCCAGCCTTTTTAAAACAAGAATCTTGTAGGTTATGAGTCACAATACTGAGTTTATGGTATCGAGTAATTTATTGATTTTCCCTTAAATTCTTCCAAGAAAGAATCAAATTCGGGGGAAGATATGTAAGTGTTGCTTCGTGGATGTAAGGGGAGGCAGTTTGTGTTTTGACCTGATTAAATTTAGAGAGAGCATTTACCATCACATGATAAACTATCATGCTGAATCAAGATATTACGTGTTTGTTAAATTGTGCTTGGATTTTCTGCTAAGACTGAGCATTGCTTCAGATGAGATTGGTTCTTTCTAATTATTATCACTGTTATTTCTCTTGAATAAACTTGAAAATCTAGGAAAAGTTGGATTTTGTGAGATAATTACCATAGGAAAACTGCAATTTGTTTGGCTGGAGAGCTACTTAAAGACAGATATATGACTAATTGTTTTTTTTTTCCCCTGTCCCGTCTGATCACTCTCATTTTTAAGTGTAGTTCGAGTGTCCTTTCTTATTGTCTAGAATGATTATCAGGACATGTTTAGGGCGACAAAGCCACTTTTTTTTTTTTTTGAAAGAACAGGGGATTTGGCACGCTTCAGTTACAAAATAATGTTCACCAATTGATGCCATTATAATTTTTTTGTATTAGTTTGGTCAATTCAGTAAACAGCTCGTTCTCGTGGTTGATTTTCCAAACATAGGTTCTTGAGATCTGGAGGTATCATTAATTTTAGAACACTTCAAATTGGACTTAAAGTATTTGCCTGATTCTGAAGTTACTGCTTTTCACTATGGACTGTCGTTGTGGACGTGGACAGGAATTTTCCTTGAAAACTAATTCCATTTTTAAATACTTAGACTAGGATTAGGGAACCCACATTTTATTTGTCTGTTTTCTCGCTTTTTTAGTTATTATGATTCGATTATTAATCCTCAGTCTTATCTCTGACGCAGGAAGAAGGATTCTAAATCACTTGGTATAGGTAATATACTCCCTGACCATGAGCAAATTAATGATGTCCAATAAGTGATGAAAGGTGAATGCTCTCTCATATTGTGCAGGCCTCAGCATTGGCGGAGCTGGATTTGTGGGGATTCTGCTAGCTTTCTTGTGCATCTGTTTAGTGCGGAGAAAGAAAAAGAAAGCTGCTTTACAAATTCAAACCAAAGATCTTCGCCACACTCCTTCAAGCAAAAGCCTTCTCATATCAAGCAATTTCACTGGAAGCATAGTGTCTTATCCTTCTTTGAAGTCCGACCCTGAGAAGGAAAGCACCTATTTTGGAGTTAAAGTCTTCGATTACGTAGAACTCGAAGAGGCAACTAAAAATTTCGATCCTTCTCGAGAACTTGGAGATGGAGGCTTTGGGACAGTTTATTATGGTAGGGGGATGCACTTTTAGTCATTTAATGTAACGAACCATGGGAACTACTAGCCCGTTAATCAAAGTAGTAATGATTGCGTTGCAGGTGAGCTTCGTGATGGGCGAGTAGTTGCAGTCAAGCGCCTGTACGAGAACAATTTGAGGCGTGTTGAGCAGTTCATGAATGAAGTAGAGATCCTAACACGCCTGCACCACCAGAACCTAGTGAAGCTGTATGGATGCACCTCAAGACGGAGCCGGGAGCTGCTTCTTGTCTATGAGTATATTCCAAATGGAACAGTGGCTGATCATCTCTATGGAAAGCAAGCGACTTCCAATTTGCTTCCTTGGCATGTTAGGTTGAACATAGCCGTTGAGACTGCAGATGCACTTACTTACCTTCACGCGTCCGATGTCATTCACCGTGATGTTAAGACTAATAACATTCTCCTAGAGAACGATTTCCGCGTAAAGGTGGCCGATTTTGGTCTTTCACGGTTATTCCCCACAGATGTCAGCCATATATCTACTGCTCCACAAGGAACGCCTGGTTATGTGGATCCGGAGTATTATCAGTGCTACCAACTTACAGACAAGAGTGATGTATATAGTTTCGGTGTTGTCTTATGTGAACTCTTATCATCAAAACCTGCGGTCGACACTAATAGGCATCGTCACGACATTAATTTGGCCAACATGGCTATCAGCAGAATTCAAAATCGTACACTGCACGAACTGATTGATCCTTCTTTGGGGTTTGAAACAGATTATGCAGTTAGAAGGACGATGACCTTGGTGGCAGAGTTAGCTTTCCGGTGTTTGCAGGAGGATAGGGATATGAGGCCGACCATGGAAGAAGTCTTGGACACACTGAAAAGAATTGGGACTGAGCAGATAAATGAGCAGAAAGCCGAGGTTATGGACGAAGTTCTAGACACCTTGAGAGGATTTCAGTATGAGAATGCAAGAGTGAAGAAAGCCGAGGTGATTGACGTCAGGTCAGATGATGCTGGGCTTCTAAAGAATATGCCTCCCCTGCTTTCCCCCGACTCAGTGGTCTCACCTAATTGGGGAAGCAGCTCTACCACACCTAATTCCATTTAGCGATTGAGATTTCCTATTCTGGTTATTCAGTAAATCTCGAAGCGGGAAAAGTGATTTCATGAATGATGACCATAAGCTCTCTGGCCTTCTAGTCTGATGGTGATTAAGCGGGTGGACAGGAGCCACCACGAGCAATGTACATGGTAAAGGCGACCCACAGTATTTATTTCTATTATATTTTCTGCTGAATATACTTGCTGTCTGTTCTGTCTTGGAAATGTTGAGGGTGCCAGCCCGTGCAGCACACTTATTTTAAGTGGTAATCACCTGGTATCACAGGAGAGAGTCATTCCAAGATTGTCCAAAATGATGTTATTGTACCGGTTACTGCTCAAGTTAATGGATTTACCATGCAAGTATTTGGTTTTGCTGATGTTTTAGGGAAAGTGTGATGGTGGAGTCTACAAATGCGGAAGGCAAAACATCCTCCTTTGTTCAGTTTCCCAGTTGTTTTTCATGTATTTTAGACTGAAAAAGCAGAAGTAGCAGGAAAAAAAAACTGTGCTTTCGTTTTACTTCAGTTGATACTCATTGGCAGGGCTCATCTCTGGTCCCTCCCTCGAGGTGTGGTGGCCGAGATTATAATTCGTCATAAGCACATATATGTCTCCAATTTAGTTGCAGCAAGCCAGTAAAGTCTACTGTGCACTAGCAGCTAGAACTGGCTGATCCCTGCTGATCCTATCAATCTGGTGAACATAGGATTGGTCATCAACCAACATACGGTGCTTGCCAAATTGTGACTTGGTCGCTGGAAGTGACTCAACTAAATTTGAATGTGGCGGCGGCAGAATGGCATGTATAGGGGGGTCGGCATCTTGTTTCGCTTTAATCGATGTTTTGTCCTCCGAATCTCATCGAGGAAGGTAACTGCATTTGAAGACCCGCATTACTTTGCAAGGGAACCGATGTCGGATTCCCAGCAGAGGTCATAACTTCTCTGTATGCTCTAAACTGTCATTAACCATGCTTTAATTTTCTTGAATCCCAAGTTTGCCTTTCTTCCTTTAGGCCAACCAATGTGAAAGATATACTGAACCATTTAATATGAGGTACCCACGAATTATGACAACCCCATTTACGAATAATAGCAAAGTCTATTATCGTATAAAATTCGTAATTTGTTAAATGAACTGCCCTATACTTATAAAACTAAACATTGATAACTTTTCTGGGAAACTTGGATATATATTTCAACACTCCCAGAATTACACTATAATTAGGCAAAGTCCAATAGCCATTTCAACCTCAAATTTCTCCCCAAAAAAACAAACATCCATGGAGAAAATCTTATGACCACACCTAATCATGAATGGACCACTGATACCAAATCAAAAAAGAATTACACATGGAGGAAATCGTAATTTACGATAATCAAGATGATGGGCAAGTAATCAATAGATTTCCTGTTGCACACATTGATGGGAAATGCCGAGTAATCTACAAATCTCGTCAGAATTACCAAAAAAATTCTAAACATATTACAATTATACCAACTCAGTCATCAATTTTTTTCTTTCAATTCAGATCTTAAACCTTTTTGTATTTGCGTCAATTCAGTCCATCTGATCAATTTTAAATGAAAAAATCGTTGATGTAGCACAATTAAAAAATCGTTGATGTAGCAGAGTTGGCGCTAACATGGATAATTCTTAATAATATTCTTTAAATTATTTATTTATCTTTTCTTTTTCCCCTTTTTTATCCATTTCTTTCTCTCTTATTTCCTTCCTTCTTCCTCTAGCCAATCACCGAGGTCCGGCAACTGGCCACAGAAAAGGGCCGGCAAGTTTGACCTCGCCAACCACTGGCAAGATTGTGTCCCACCCTCGCTGACTCGCCAAACCTCACGATCGGCCAGAGGAAGGAGAAAGGAATGAGAAAGAAAAGAAAAGAAAAGAAAAGAAAATATAAATAACTAAATTATTATTAAAATTTTCTTCATCAGCACCGGCCACTCCGCATTAGCGATTCCCGCTAAAATTGGTTGTATAGATTGAATTGGCATAAATGCAAAATGTTTAGGACTGAATTAATATAAAAAAAATTTACGACTAAATTGGCACAATTGCAATAGATTTAGGATTGTTTTCCAGCAATTTTCCCTATAAATCTCTCATATTTATTTTATGCACAACTAAAATCGTATTCAAAAAATTGATAAAAGTCTATATATGCCATAACATGTGAGTGGCCTCTAGACGTTGGCTTTCATGCAAAAGATGTCCCTCAAAGAAGGTGGTTAGCCCGTGGGCCGTCCGCCTGCTTCCCTGGTCAGGCGTCCAGTCTTGAATTGAATCGTCTAAATGCAGCATTTTGCACCCCCGGCAGCTTCCAACCTCTGCTGCTTCATTCCATATAACCGCCAAATCATATAGAATGATGTTGACACCTAAATTTTGACTAATATTTTCAGTCTTTTTTTTTTGCGTGAAAAACCAGGAATTGAATTTTAGTTCCTACCAAAACATAATTAATTTAGCTTTCATATTAATTTAGCATGTGTTTGCATTTAATTTGGACCGTCGGCGAGGAAGTGAACTTAAAATTTAACAGGGGATTGGGCTACGACTCAACATGAAATTTTCGGCCAGGTATGGGGAGGTATGTGCCGAAATTTGGAAGCCGATGGGGACCTATTTGAGATTAAATTCAGCCCACTCAAGTTTAATTAAAAGAAAAGGCTTTTTAATTTCAATATTAATTCATCAATTAAAGCCTAAATTGAGCCCAAAAAAAGCGTGATAAGCCCACATATCATATAAATTTCGGCTGGCCAAATACCCATATCCTATTGCCAAAAAATTTTAATGTGATTTATGCAATTAGGCCCCTCGGACTTAATTAACAGCATATTTTGATTCCGAGGCCTATTTTGGAAGAATTAACGAAACTTAAGCCCCAATTTTGCAAGGCTTTTCTCTATAAATAGAAACTTATGCCTAGGGTTTTAAGGCTTAGAACTAAAATGGTAAAATTGAAAAGCTTATCAAAATAACACTCGAGAGTTACATCTTTCAAGTCTAGAAAATTTCAAATAACTATAGAGCAAAAAAGCCAAAAAGCAACTAACAAAGCACAGTCTACAGTTAGGAACACACTCTCAATTTGTTGACATCTGATTTATGGTCATTTGATTTTTAGAAAATTTATAAAAATTAATAAATTAGAAAATCAACTTTGGGAGTCTTGGCCAAAGCCCAAAGAACCATTTTTTTAATCAAAAAATAATTTTTCATATTTTTCAATATTTTATTTAGAAAATTCATAAAAAAAATCCATAAAAATTCAAAAAATTGAAAAATTAACTTCGGAAGCCTTGGCCAAGCCTAATAAATCATTTTTGAACAAAAAATAGATTTTCATATTGTTTTCTTTTTTAATATTTTCATAAAATAGGAAAATATTTGAAAATCCACAAACAATAGCATTTGAGGCCACAAAATACACAAAAAACAGCCTATATTGTTCTTTTAATTTCCTTTTCATTTTGGCTAAAGAAAATTTGACAAAATTGGTTTAGGTTTATGGGTTCCTTTATAATGCATTTCCCAAATTAATTCCAAAAAATCCTAGAAATTTCATTTTAGTCATCTAATTTTACATTTACATTTTCAAAGTCGTGACATCCCCCTATATTCTGAATTATACCACAATTGAAAAGACATGCATCACATTGGTGTGGGTATTCCACAGGTTGAGACAATATACTTTTCATCACCATGTTTAGCTGGTCACAAAAAAATGACTCGATAAGATACATTTTGGAGACGCTGTCTTTAATCGAAAAAACTGGCTAAGTGGTAAGTGCTCCTATCAAAATTTGACATTAGCAGTTAACTCAAAAATTCGTTAAAGGGATAGCCATAGTAGATATGTTGGCAAAAAATGCCAAGAAATTTGAAGTTCCAAGCAATGAAGAATTAGAAGACCGCATGTTAAGCTTGTTCGAAGATAAGTGGACAATGTATTTTGATGGTGCCATAAATCTCAAGGATGCGAAACTGGGGCAATCTTAATAATTAATATCCACCAGAGATCCAACATTATCTAGTCACCGTAAGTTGGTATTCCCATGCACCAACAATCTTTCAGAATATGAAGCTTGCCATTCAAAGGCTGCAGCTGGCCCTCACTATGAAAGTAAAGAAATTGCAAGTTTACGGAGATTTCATGTTAATCATCTTCAGACCTAAGGGGAATGAAAAATCAAGGATTCTAAGCTCATTCATTATCATAAGTTCTTAGAAAAAAATGATTAAGGAGTTCAAAAAGATCTACCTTGAATGTCTGCCAAGAATTCAAAATCACTTTGCTGACTGTTGACACTAATTTTTTAATTACCTTTTCTTTTTTAAAATTAATAAAAAATCCATAAAAATTCACAAAATTAAAAATTTAACTTTGGGGACCTTGGCCAAGCCTAGGAAACCATCTTTGAACAAAAAGTGATTTTTCATATTTTTCATATTTTTTAATATTTTTTGAAAAATAAAAAATACTTAAAATTCAGGAAAAATAACATTTGAGACCACAAAAATACACAAAAATAGTCAATATTTTTATTTTAATTCCCTTTCCATGTTGGCTATCACAAATTCAAAAAATACAATTCGGGTCATATGTTCCTTCACGAGCATAATCTCGAATCGGCCCTAAAAAAATCCAATTCAAGTCATTTTATTTTTATTTTTTAATTTTAGGAGTTGTGACATTATCCTCTAATAGTCTGAATTTTCATCTTGGCCCAATATACCCAGAATGACTTAATTTTGTAAAAGGGTCTTAGTTGAATTTTGCATTAAAATCTCAAAGACTAGAGTGCAAATACCTAACACTTGAGGGATTATTTTGTAAATAACTAAAAGAAGAGTTAGTGGAGAAATTAGAATAGAGAAGGGAAGATGGAAAAGAATAGATGGAGAAAATAAGATGAGAATAGAGAATGGAAAATGGAGATGAAGAAGACTTAGTGGAGAAATTAGAATGGGAGATAGATATAGAGAAGGGAAGATGAAGATGAAGAAGAGTTAATGAAGAAATTAGATTGTGAGATAGAGATGGAGAAGGGAAGATGAAGATGAAGAAGAGTTAGTGGAGAAATTAGAATTGGAGATAAATGAGTGGGCTATAAAAGGAGGAAGAAGAAAGTTTGAATGGGGGGTTTTTTTTTTTTAGAGAAAATTTGAAATATTTGAGAGGGTTTTGGGAGATTGAAGAAAAATTAGAGAGGAAAAAAAAAGAAAAAGAGAGAGAATTCTTTTTTGAAAGAGAGTCTTGAAGATGGTGGGAGTTTAAATCTATGTGTTACCATCATCAATTTCTCTACCGATCAACACAAATCACGAGTTCATCCCCGTCGTTCAAGCCGCAATCTTGATCCATAAGGTGACACGAGGTCCGAATTCGACAATCAAATCCATCAAATCAGGTAAAGATCATAACCATTAAAATCTTCGAGAATGTCGTTACCTCAATGGATTGATTTAAATTTCGATTATGCCCTGTCATATTCACATGTCGTATTCGTATTGCAATTTTCTTCATTTTTCGCTTAAAAGATCCGAATCCCAAATTGCAGCAGATTCTGCCCCATACTTGGTTGTGTAAAGATCTCTTGTATATCTCTTGATTTCTGTATTATCAAACCCCAGAATTAGTGAACAAAGCCACATGCTGGAGGTTCTTTATTTACTGTATTCTACTTTATGCAATTTAATTTCTGCACCATCAAACCCCAGAATGGGAAGGCCGACCCACCCGTTGGAGGTTCTTTATTTACTACCTTTACTTTCTGCAATTTAATTTCTAAAGCATCAAACCCCAGAATAGGTAGGCCAAGCCAATGCCGAACCACCTGTTGGAGGTTCTTTATTATTTTTTTTTTTTGTAAGGAGGAGGTTCTTTATTTACTACCTTTGCTTTCTACAATTTAATTTCTGCACCATCAAAGCCCAAAATGGGAAGGCCGACTCACTCGTTGGAGGTTCTTTATTTACTACCTTTACTTTTTACAATTTAATTTCTGCATCATTAACCCCATAATGGAAAGCCCAAGCATTCAAAAAATACAAAAAAAAATGTCATTCATGTGCATTTCATATAGTATAGCTCATGCATACTTTGCCATAACGCATACGTATTCGTATTGTCATTAATTCATGTATATTCATGCAAAATAAAAAAAATTCAAAAGAAAAATCTCAAAAACTAGGAAAACAAGCCATTTCGACTGGTCAATCCTATTTTTTGTTGATTTCCCTTCCTAATCTTTTCAAAATGACGATTTTGCCCCATATAGGCAAATTGTCTTGAAAAATTCCAGAAAAATCAGAAAATTCCCAAAAATTAGGAAACGGACCATTTTGACTGGCCCAATCCTATTTTGATGATTTTCCTTCCTAATCTTTTCAAAAATGACGATTTTTCCCTTCATAGGTAAATTGTCTTGAAAAATTTCAGGAAATTCAGAAAAATCCCAAAAATTAGGAAACGACCATTTCAATACTGGTCAATCATATTTTTGATGATTTATTCGTATGTGCATCCTCATGTCTACGTTCGTATGCCGTATTTACGTGTCCACGTTCGCATGTAACGTATATTCACGTTCGCATGTCATATTTGTATATCTATGCTCGCATGTTCATGATTGCATGTTCACGTTCGCATGTATACATTCGCGTGTCTATATTTGCCTATTCACGTTTTGCTTATCCATGCACCCATTACCATCCATGCATTCCATCTAAAAAGTAAAATACAAAAAAGAACATCTCCCTAAAGCCTTAGGAGTAAACCAAGCCTGAGTTGCCAAAATTAGGATATCTATGGAATTAAGGTACCGAAAGGGCATTAGTTTTAATTAACTAGTGTAACCAATCCCCGATCCATAATCTCTGGTTCGTATAAGTAATTTAGTTCTTTCGTTATTTACTTAGGTTTCTAATCGACCTACTAAAAAATAATTAGTGGCGACTCCAAATTCTAAAATTATGTGATAAAAAAAAATCAAAGTTGCGATTCGGCAGGACTTGGAAAGTCTGTATTAGGTTAGTTAATATAATTAACCTGATAATCTGTTAATTGGAAATTTTTCACCGATCAAAATTTTTAGGTCACAGACACTGACGCCTTGACTATTTTATCATCCATGCTACTGTGGTGAAGGTATCACATTGAACCTCTAAGGATTAACATTATCAAACAGCTGACTTATTACATGGTGATTGAAGAATGATTTAATGATCAACCATGGTACCATGATATTAAGAATTATCTATTAAAAGGTGAATATCCTCAAGATAGCCAAATTAGAGATAAAAAAAAATACATAGCTAAGACGGTTACGAAGTTCTTCCTTAGTGGTTAGACTTTATACAGAGAGTCATTTAACTCAATCTGCGGAAACTTATAAATGCCAAAAGAAGCAAAGCTGCTTATGAAGAAAATTCATGAGGGAGAGTGTAGACCTCCATATGAATAGCTATCTCCTTGCCAAGAAGATTATGAGACTCAGTTAGTATTGGCTGACCATGGCGTCATATTGCAACCAGCATGTAAGATCCTGCCATCAATGTTAAGTATATAGGGGTAGAATTAATACTCCCCCAAACAACTTTATAAATGTCCAAGGCTTAGCCTTTCTCCATGTGAGGTATTGGTATGATAGGGCCAATTAACCTGAAGGCTTCAAATGGATATTGCTTATTCTAGTGGCGATCGAGTACTTCACTAAGTGGATGGAGGCCAATTCACACGTTAACGTCACGGCAAATAGCGTTGCAAGATTTATCAAATGGTATATCATCTCGAGATACAAACACCCCAAGGCTATCATCACAAACAACAGTTCTAACTTGAACAATAAGGTGGTTGACGACCTTTTGGATTGCTTTAAAGTCAGGCACCTTAATTCTCCCCTTTATCACCTACAAATGAATGGAACTATGGAAGGGACAAATAAGAATATCAAAAAAGTCATGTCTAAAACTGTAGAGAACTTTCGAGATGGGCATGAGAGGTTGCTATATGCATTAATAGCATACCGAACTTCAATATGAACTTCGACATGGGCACTCCATACTCTTGGTATATGGTATGAATTAATAAAAAAATCAAAATTGCGTCATTTTGAAAACTGATTTAAACCTGCGTGGGTTTTTGCCGGTTGTTGGCGAGTTTGTGGGCTAGGTTAACCCAACCTAGCCCGAAAAATTACATAAAAACTAATAAAAACTAAATAAATAGAAAATGCTTAAAAAATCTGAAAATAGTAAAAAAAATCATTAAAAAAATTTCTAAAAATTTCTAGAAATCAGAAAAATTCTAAAAAATTTTCAAAAATCTCAAAAATAATAAAAATAAATAAATGACTCTTTCCATTGATTTTGACTATTTTTTATAATTTTGGATACTTGAAACCTTGAAAAATGGCCATTTTTCTCCTTTGGTCCAACTTGACCCATACTTTCCCCAACTACCCCTTGAACCTAGTTGGTGCATTCCTTAAGCCTTCAAGACTTTCACTAGGCTGTCATGTAATCATTTTCTGGCTGTTTTGATGGCGATTTATCCACCCATACTCAGATTTTTCTTGCTATGCGCACTTTTTAATTACTGATCTCTAATAGGTAGTCTTTACTCCGTGCCTCTATTAACGCTTTGACTTTAAGGACTTACTTCGCCAAAAAAAATCTACATAAATCTATAGGTTAGAAAATCCGCTTAACTTAAATAGCGAACGGGCGTCGACTGAAAAATTCGACATAACTTTCCCCAAACATCACTTCTCTGTTTTTGCCATAACCAAATGGGTCTCTTTAAACCACGCAGATAGTTTCATCTACTTTTCAAAAGAAGGATTGGATGGCGACTTGGGTCGGGACATGTCATCCGCCACACTAAGGTTTGATTTCGATTTAAAATTCATCCCCAAACGATTTGTTATGGGCCTAGAGGGCCCGTGCCTTCGATCCAATCTCTCTTGTTGCTCTATCGAGGCGAGCCGAGATCCCAAAGGTATCTATTAGCTCCTCCATCCAAGAGGGTCAACAACACAATTGAAATGCTTAATTGACAAAGGCTAAAATCAGACTCAATTGACGAACAACCCAACTGCAAACTCTTTTGAAAGTATGAAAAATGCGTCATCCACTTTACATACATAATCATGGTAAAACTTTGGAATAAATTGCATATGTATAACCTTTTCAATGCTTCGTGTTTACTCAGAACTAGTCTTTTTCCCTTCTCTCCTAGGGTTTTCCTCCTCCATGACGCCATTGCCTCCTCGATCTCTTATTTTCATGCAACTTTGTTTCCAGGTAGAGAGAGTGTCATTTCTCCCTATCCCTCCCTCCCCCTCTTCCTCTCCTCCAATTTCTTTGATCTCCCTGTCCCTCTCTTCATTAATTTTGTGGATTGAGTATCAACGTTCTCGATATGAAAGCGAGCTCTGAGGAATCGAGATGCAAGCGCATCAACGAGATTTTGTTTCTCACGCAAGCTGCTTCACGATCGTTTCATGGCTCCAATGTTTCCCTTCAGAAATGTCGAGTTGCTCTGCATTTTCGGAAGCTTTTTTTTAATCAATCGAGTTATCTGATAAGTGATTTCGGATCAACGAATATCTTTTTGCTTGTTATTCTCATCCCGATATATATTGAAACTAGATTGTTACGCTCTTTTATTTCGATCAACTAGATATAAAATTCTGAAATTTATAAGGATTTTTTTGTACTTTCTCAACATATTTTGGTATTGTTCTTGTCTTTGTCCGGAGATGGTACTGAGGCACGCCGAACCTAGGTACGTAACCACCTTTTGCAAAGCGCGTATATACTAGAGGAGGCATTTTATCGTGCGTGCTCATCATTAATAATGAAGTAAGATTCGTGATCCCGGCCGTCGGTTGTAGCCCTTGTAATGCTGTGACAAATCCGTCCTTGAGGAAATAAGGCGAGTTTCTAACAAGCCATACCAAGCTGATTCCACTTTTCAGATGTGCTTACTTTGTGGGATGTCATTTTTATTTTGAAGTGATATATACCACAGAAATGAATTTTTTCTTTCGATCCCAAAAAAAAAAATGCTTCGTGCTAATAGCAGTCAAATTGCGAAAGCCTCGAAATCAAGAAGACAAAAACAAAAACAAACAAAGAAAGTAGATTTCACTCGCAATTAATTCATATCGGCGTGTTTTTAGCTAACTTTGTTTTAGAGTATAATATAATAATAATAGTGGGATCCCATCAGCACTAATACTT
>JAGVVM010006095.1:0-25398 GCA_019149425.1 Psidium friedrichsthalianum
GTGCGATTCCGATCATTCCGAATACTGGTCGCGCAGGATACGTGAGCAAAGTAATGGAAACGCCGATGGGAACGTCTAAAACGATGCAGAAGGAGACGATTGAGAAGAAAAGATAGCATTGGGACAGGAGCTTATTCAGAGGATCTGATCCATGCGTGATAAAATTCACGGTGGATGAAACTTAGGTTAGGGTCGACAAGCTTGCAGCGTTGAATGGGAAGACGAAAAAAACGCAAAAACCAAGTGGGAAATAGCAGCCCAAGTACCATTTGCGGCCACGACTGCCTTGAAGGGCGGAAAGCGTAAGGGACATCAAAAAGGAGTCGAGCGAGAGAGAGAGGGGATGTGAACATCACCGGGACAATCCTGCACAGGAGATGAGAGAGAGACCAGAGAGCTCTGTTAGGGATCAGTGGTTGCAGAAATGGCAGAAGGCGAGTGTGAAGTCCCCTCACTCTCGTCTCTTTGCGCCGTGAAACGCGGCCTCCTCCACTCTCTCTCTCATCCTTCACTGCCACTGTCACTGCCTTTTTTCTCCCTGTTGTTTCTTTCAGCATAATCCCTTAGCCAATCAGAACCTCCACTTCTCTCTCATCTCTTCTCCTCTCTCCTCTCTCTCGTCATCTGCTTAACCGCTCCATCGAACCCACTTCCGCTCACATCCTTTCTTTCATTCCAGATTTCGCATCGATCTCTTCTCGTGATCTTCGTCGACGTTATGCTGACATGAGCATCTCTGTAAGACCCTCTAGTTGCTCCGGTAATCTTGCTTTCACCACATCAAGTATACCGCAGTCTACTATGTTTTCCGAAAAATCAGTCCAGTTTCTTTTTGCTGTAGGAGATTGTTCTGCTCTTTTTTTACCGCCCCCGCTTTTTTCTCGAAGAAAAAAGACAAGTTCGGGATTATCAAGATTTTCCTCGTTTACCTGTTTGCTGTTTGGATGTGTGTAGCGTGAATGTGCAATGTGTTGCATTATATATGTTCTCATGCCTTTGCTCTAAACAAGTCTTTATGTACTCTCGGCCACTGTCCATGCTTGAGCTTCTTTAATAGCTCTCTCTCTCTCTCTCTCTCTCTCTGCGCATAGAACTTCATGATTAATTCTGCTTTGTTTGGAGGTGCTGGGGAACGACAGTGGCAGAGTCTTCGAGGCAAGAATGATAGAAGTATAGGAAGAGACAAAAGTTGCAATGATCTTGAAAAACCTCGTCTAGCATTTCTCTGACTATCTGTGGGTTAAAAAACAGAAAAAGCTTCGTATTGAGTGAACTTCATTTACATGTAAGACTTGCTTCTACATTGATGGTTTACAGGGTAAGCCATTTTGTAAGATTAAAGAACTCTTTTTTATTCAGCTAAAGAACAAAACAGAATGTCCTGGCAATGGATCTTTTCTAAGATAAAGGATTTTTATCCATTATCTGTGTCAAAGGATTGTAGAGTGAGAATTCGGTTGTTTCAATAAAATTGGTTTTTTTGCTATGAACAAGTGGGCACTATTCAGTGTAATGAATCCGATCTTATTGCCCGCTCACCACTAGTCATAACCTATACAGTTGCACTTGGTTTCGGTATGAATCGGTTGAGTGAATCATAACATGTAGATCACTTATATGTTATACTCAGATGATTCTCTTTATTTGACAATTCAAAGATGACTGAGTTTTAGAAAAGATAGAGAGGAACTTTGAAACTAGTTTCTGGTTCGTATTTTAAGGCCTCATAGATCGTGAAGGACATGAAACCACGTGAAATGTCCATAACATAGTAAGAGCAGTGAAACCATAGAGAGATTGATCTTCTGGTACCGGGAGTAGTAATGTATTGACAGATAATTGACGTGCCGTTTCAGCTTGTGGATGCAGCAATTCTGAACCAGTCGAAAATTTTCTTATTTGGAGACCTGCTTTTTGCTTTGTATTGCTCGATTCATCGTCGACAATGTTGATTTCGTCTGACCAGTTTGTCATCTTCAATGTCGATCAGTGGCTGCCTGTAGATTGAGGATTCAACTGCTGTATTAGAGCTATAAGGGATGGCGACTTCGAATGGTGGATATCTTCATGCCAACAGCAATCCTCCGTCCCCACCCCGACTCTACTTCCTCCATGGCTCTCCAACTCCAACGAGAATCCCACCCTCCGGCCGGCCTCTCCATCCGTGACCCTGAGCCTCTCTCCTTCGGCAGTTTGCCGCCACTCCGATCCCGTGGCTCCAACCCCATGCCTCCTCTTTGACTCTAGCCACTCCCTCTCCCGCGGGCCTGGCCCACCTCCGGAGAGAACGCACTGTTCTCCGAGATTGTGGAGTGCTCAAGGGAGCTGGAGGAAGTGCAGCGCGCCATGGCGGCCCACAGGAAGGAGGCGGCGTGGGGGATGAGGAGGGCAGAGATGCAGCTGGAGTCGGAGCGGGCCCGGCGGAGGAGGGAGAAAGTGGAGGAGACGCGAGGCGAAGATCAGCGCCCTTAGGAGGAGCAGAAGGTGAGCTTGGAGAGGATCGAGGCGGAATACCGGGAGCAGCTGGCGGGTCTCCGGCGGGACGCGGAGGCTAAGGAGCAGAAGCTGGCGGACCAGTGGGCTTCCAAGCACGTCCGGCTCTCAAAGTTCGTCGAGCAAATCGGTACCGACCAAGAGTCGCCGAGCCAAGTGGGCGCTGAGGAAAATCTAAGTGCATCTTGCTTGCTTAGCTGCAATAGCCCTCCTCCTCTTTCACTGCCAAAGACTCGTTTGATTGTAATTGTGATGGGGGTGAAGAATTTCAGGATCATGCCAAATCCTTTCTGTAGGCTTTGAATCATTGAAGCTGATGTCCTGACCTGACTTCATGTATGAACCCGACCTTTGTTTTTCCTCGACCGTTGCATCTTATTTTTGTCAGAAATTATCATGGTGGGCGGTCAAAATTGGATGCTTGCCATGATCTGAGTGAAGTTTGTACCTCGCATGACGCTGGAAGTCGGGTAGATAGTGACCTGCTGGATGATCTCATCCTTTGCTAAAATCAGATGAAATTAACTCATGGCTAGGTTCTCCAAAATCAGATGAAGTTGGTGGGCCCATGAAGTGCTGCTGTTGGCGGTTCAAGTGAACAACCCATGTGCTTGTCCATTGTCTAGGGCCGTCAAAAAAGCCCGAGATGACCCAAGCCGACCTGACTAATGGGTTTGAAGGGCCCATGTGAGTTTTGCTGTGATTCGAATGGTTTCTTGTTGAGGAATTTTGCTGATGATAATTGATACCCGAAGCACCTTTTGGACGGGCAAAAAAGTCATAAATCTATTGCATTTGTACTAATTCAGTCATAAATCTTTTGCACTTATGCCTATTGGGTCAATCCGGCCAGTTTTGACCAGAAATCACTAACATGGACCTCGATCGTCCTACGTAGCACGGCTGGCGCTGATGTATACGTTTTTTAATATTATTTTAATATATTTAAACAGTACTAAGGTTGGACATTAGTTATGTTTTCTAGAAATTAGTTAATGCTACCAAGTCCGCTTAATCTCATTAGATATCGAATGTCTTAATTTTGGTTTCTTAGTTTTGGATCGAGTTATCGAATAGTATCTTCATGACATGAGACCATCTAGCATGGATCTTTCCTTTTGCTAGAGTGTTAGTGTGGAATTTGAAGTGGCATCTAGTGCGGTTCTTGCTTTTCTTGTAGTGTGAAACGATTTGGTGTGCTATAATGAACGTGACTAATTCCTTCGTGAATATTAAGTATCGAAAAGACTAATGGACATATACTAGGTGATGCAGCGCGGGCTTTTTATTGGGTCTTGAGTAGGACTCCTTTGGTTAAATGTCGCGTAACCTGTCACGGCGCGAATCGATCGCTCTTTATGACATCGCGAGGGTGACCGTTTGAATAATACACCGTGAATTAGCGGGTTTTTTTTTCTTTTTCCCAGCGCAATCAATGTCGTGGCGATGACCTCTCTAAACGTCCATGCCAAACTTCATGCCTAACTGCTAAAAAAGCAGTGTGGTCAGCCTCAGGGAGCTCCTTTTCCTCTGAAAATGATGTGAATTTAGGGCGGAGAGCTGATGCGAGAATCAACTCTCCATGGACAATCTGAAGTTAGGCCTACTGCTCTGTTTTTCGTTCCTTGTTTTCGTCAACATGACTCCCGCTGGAGGGGTCTCTTTCTAGCGCGGAAATCGACGGGAATGATCGATGGACACGTTTCTCGAAGGCTACGCATCAAGCCATCGATGGACCAACCATTGAAGCAAGTCCCGTTCAAATTGAATCATCATGGACCAAACTAGGGGACTACAAGAAAATGTGTGCTTGATTTGACCCGTCGGAGGTACCATGGAAGTTAGATACGGATGGACTGACCCATTAAATGGGCATGTCAAGAGTCGGACGAAAATGGCCCGACTCCAATAAACTCATTTAATCGGATTTGACTTATTCTCTTGCAATGCGAATGTAGTGATACATGATCCGACTCATACCTAACACATATTCATAAATTTATTCAATTTTTTTTTTATATTTAGCCCGATCTAGAAAAACTCATATTCAAATCGAGATGAATGTGCGAAGTGAGTGAGCGTGAAATTAAATGAGAACGAGAGCGAATGAAAAGAGCGTCATAAAAGTGAGGTAGGTCTGAATAAGTTATAAACCCATTATCAAGTATAACTAACTTATATTATGTGGATCAGAAAAAAAAAATTTATATTAGAGCTCAGATCTTCATTTGTGGGTTAAGAAATGGGTTTGGACGGGGGTAGATATGGAGAACATCGTTTGGTGTCCAATCATTGCTGAGTCGATAGTTCGTGCCATTCAAATACACTTAGAATACCAGATTGTGTTAAGCAAAAGAAAACTTAAAGAGGGCACAATAAAGACGAGGAGAATTTATAAGATATGTAGAGGCACAGAACTCGGACAAAGATCAAAGGCGGGCTGTCACGAGACTCACAACACCTCTCAAGCCCCTTCTCCTTGTCTCCACACTCTCGACGACCGTTCAGATTCAAATCAACGTGAACCTGTAAAGGAGAAAGTTGTCATACGATGTTTTGGACATCGGAGACCAAGCCACAATTGACGCACGAACATACTTCATAGTTACGGCGGCTAGCCAGTAGACAAATGTTCCCCAATCCTATTGGCCGCAACATCCTATGTGATTCCGTGCACACAAGTATAGCCGAAAACGGAAGGAAAAATTGTCCAAAAACTCATAAACCCATCGTGCCACAATCATTTATTTTAAACCTTTCAATTGTGCCTACTAAGCCCTACACCTTTTGACAATCTATTAATTCGATCATAAATGTTTTAATTGTGTCGATTTAATCATAAACTTTTTGACGACTTGCTAATTTAGTCTTAAACATTTTGACGATATTTAGGATTAAATTATCCGTTATACAATAGATTTAAGACTTCTGGACAATTATCCTAGATTCAAGGAACCAACTGTAAGCGGCAAATGCAACAACACCCGTACGTACATGTGCAAAGTCAACCGTTATACAGCAATAGTAAGAATTACGTGATGATACATCAATAAAGTCTCCATTCATCGTCAGATGCAAGTGAAGTGGCTCCTTTTGTGTCTTTCAGAAAAATAAAAAAGGGAGAGTCGTCGAATTGCATGTTCCCTCCCTCGTTCTCTAATTCAAATTAATCTCTTGGCATTACCAATGATTTGGCAATAATTCAATACTTAATCATTGAAACACCGCTGTGTTCTCTTGGCATGTTGATGGGACTGGATGATTAGGTCTACCACTAATCATGGATTAGGGGGGTTGGTGTGGGCAGAAGGGAAAAACGTGCGGAAACGAGGGAATTGTGGAAGTGTGCCAACTTGGGGGAGGGATGAAGGGAGGGAAGAGGGTCAACGTCGCTTCTAAAGCAATGCTCTCGCGACGTGCGACTGAAGAGTCTCTCCTCTCTCTCTCTCTCTCTGTGAAAAAACAAGGCCAGATCGAGGAAGAAGACGACAGATCTCTCTGTCGGATGTGTTTGTGCAAAAAACCATGAGCTCGAATAATATAAGATTGTAACATGAGAATCCAGAGAATGTAGCAAGCGTTGGTATATGGATGGTTGCCTCCTTTGGCTCTACTTGGTCCATCCCATCCAAGTTATATGCCTAGTCAGGCGTGTCATATGTCAGCGGGTTCTAAGTAAGCCAAACTCAAAAAAGGATTACTTGAATAATTATTTAAGAGCGAGTGATCTTACCTGTATGAATCACTCGAGAATATCTTTCTTATTAAGTCTTTGGGTGTTACAGAACAGAACAGATCCATCGACATGGTGATTTGAATTTTAATTTCCTGATACGAAAATTCGGTATCATGTGACAGCTATTGTTTCTCGTAATTCGTTGAAAAATCCTATGACATCGGGCAAGCATCTCCCACTTGGTGTCGAGTGTCTACTGTGCACTATTCGAAGTCGCTGTCGGACTCTAATGGGTGGAAGGCAATAATGCTACGATGTTTTCCGACCCGAGATGGTCCAGCCCCTCCTATGCACCGCAAATATTATATCAACCAATCATTGTACCATAGTGTCTTACATCACAATCCTATGCTTTTCACAAATCCTAAGGGCATATTGAGCTTATTCCAAAATATGCATCCAAATCGGGGGTGAACAAAAAGAACCGATCAGACGAGGAACCACCCAGACCAAACCGAATAGGCCAATTCGGTCTGGTTTCAGGGGGTGCCGGCCTGATTTCCGATTCCATAAAATTGGAACCGGTAATTGTCAGTCCTGTTACTAATTCTAGGGGTTTCTACGCATTTAAAATGCAAACATGCTTTTCAAGCACATGCAATCGATTCCATTTAATTGCTCGGAAACCGGACCGGACCAGAAATCGATAACCCCTGATCCAAACATCTCTCTATGCGTGCGTCCCTCTATCAAGACAATGAGTTCACTTTTCGAAACAAAGAAAGAGAAAATGGATTCACCTTCAAGTGGGTCAGTCTAGTTTCCATCCAGTAGAAAAGAATTCGCGATGATTGACGCGATCAAGAGACATATAAGATCAAAATCGTCTGCACTTTCCCAAGTCCATGCATTTCCAGCTTAGTTCCATGTTAAATAAAAATAAGATAACTTTAGTACGTTATCTGACCAAGTATACGTCTCCTTTGCTTCAAGGCAAGTGGACCCTGTAAATGGACATGCAAGGTCGAAACACCCCATGCATTTATTTCCTCGATCGCCAAGAATACGTACAGCTACAAGGTCAAACCCTTCCTTCATACTTTAGAAAAGGCAAATACAATGAATTATTTCGTGCATGTATACTTGCACAGTTGCCTTGTGCTCGAAAAAGTGACGACGTAATAAGCACGCTTAAAAAACTTTTCATCAAAAGCAGCAACCCTTTGCATTCTCCCGGTAGAGTTGATTATAATTCCTCTTCATGAAAACAATTAGAAAAGCAAAGCTGCTAACAAGTTAAAAGAAGTAATTTCTTTAAAGAAAGAACAACTTTTTTCCTTTTATAAAGAAGAAGAGGTTGGAACAACAAAATACCCTAAACTACACTCGCGGTCACACCAACACCCTAAATTTCTTTATCATGTCATACAAAAAAATCCTAAAATAAACACACCGCAAAACTAAAATATACATATATATATATAGCCGCTAAAACCCAAGCTTATACTAACGTGGCAAAAAAAAATCCTACGGTCCAAGAACACCGGTACAAATCTGGGGTATGCAAAGTTTTAAGATTTTTTGTTGTTAGATAGATAATATTTTTGTCACACCGGTATAAATTTAGAGATTCCGTTGATAAAAGAAAATGGGGTTTCGGTGTTACGGTGTCAAATTACGTTTTGGGATGTTTGGTTACATTTTCCTAACAAGAGAAAAAAGGGCAAAAAGAGGTCTTCCCAAACGAGAGCGATGATGGATTCTAACAAACCCTAATAGTCAAATAAGCGCGAACGGAGCTTCGAAATCACTCCACGTTTCTGCCACCAAATTAGACGAAACTTTTCCCGGTCGATTTCGATATCGGCATTTGCTGGGGGCGGTTCCTTCCGGGTCACCTCAAGTTGGCTAGCCAGCAGCGAAAGCTCCAAAAAAAAAAAAATTCCCCCAAATTAGTTTTTTATTCGTTAGGGTTTGCAAAGTGGACGTCGACTTCCGTTGAAAGCCACCAGATTATTGTTCTTGTCTTTTCAAATCTAAGGCAGCTCATTCACGTGGGTTAGAATAGAACTGCGTGTGCAAGTTCCATTAGGGGGAAAACCTAATCAGTGTATTCTACTCTCCCGTTGAGAGAAGTATCCTTTTAGTTCAGTCGAGCAGGTGTCTCGAAGGAAAAGTGCAAAAAAAAAAAAAAGTTCTAAATATTTTGCATTGATGTTGTTTCAACCCTAAATATTTTGTATCTATACTAATTAAGCTCAATAGGCCGATTTTTTTTTCGAAAAATCGCTGATATGAATGTCGATCGTCTTTATATAGCACGTAAGATATTTTTAATATATATATATATATATATATATATTTTACTTTTACTTTTGTTTGTGTTTAGGCTAAGGGTGTCATGGCCCTCGCCGGTTCTAGGTAAGGGCTACAACACCCTTGCCGGCTCTGGGCAAGAGCCTCGACACCCTCACTTAGCCTGGCTTAGATCAGGGCAAGGGCTTGTGGCCCTTGCTTTGGCCGCCGAGGGCATCGCGACCCTCGGTCCGAAAACAAATAAAAGCAAAGAGAGAAAAAAAGAAGAAGAAGAAAAAATCAAACTAATTATTTAAAATTTTTTAAAATTATTCACCTCAACGCCGACCGTACCACATAGGATGAATAGTGTCCATGTCACCGATTTCTAGCCAAATTATCTAGATAGACTCAATTAAAAATTTATTATTAAATTTGCACAATTGAAAGATTTATTATTGAATTGACATCAATACAAAAGATTTAGGATTTTTTTGACACTTTTTTAGGTGTCTCATTGTTTTCTATAACAAATAATTGGGTAGTTAGAAATGATGATTAGGGGTTGATCTTGATATTTGCTGATGGATGGAGATTGCTCCGCCATTGCTAATAAAAAAGATGGCATTGCCACGATAGCGACACGCTACCTTAGCCCGTTTTTCTTTTTTTGTTTTTTTTTTTGGCAGGACCACAATTTATTTTCCGGCGATCGACACAGATCGTCACAGTTATGAGCACGTAATAGGCTCGGTTGCCGTAAATTTTTTTAATTATTATTTTCGGGTCGAGATTGTTCAGTTGAGAGTGATTAAAGAGCAAAATTAGGGCATGCCCCGAGCAAAGTTGGTGAGATAGAAGTCATTCGTTCTTTGTTTATTGAGAGTGGTTGTACTGAAGTTGCTTGCACAGTTTGATAATGAGGGATGGGAAGCCAAATCGTGGCTCGATCGGACAGATGGTTACATTTTAGATTTGGAAACTCCTATTAGGGATGCACGGCTGTCGTGATAAGGATAATTTGTTGAACTAATTATTATTAATTTTTTGTTATCTGCATGGCAACTTTCAAAATCACGAAATTACCCTACAAGGCAATTTCATTATTATTTTTCAAAATGATGCTGCCAAACGTGTTTGATTATGGCAGTAATTATCATTATCATCATTTGATTCTCCACTCTTTATTCCCCTTCCTTCGATTTTCACTTTCTTATTTGATAACTCAACTTTTTAAGACAGCTTCGCATGTTCAAATTCGGATGGATTTTGCGCTAAATTGACAAAAGCAATGTCGAAGATGCGCGTAAAAAGCTTCGAGCTCACGAACACCCTTTTCCCCACTTGGTGCGTGAGAATTTCGAGGTCCAAGCCCCATGTCAAGGACTTCATATAAAGGTCGTGTTTTCCATAACTATGGCCGTATGGTTTCACCAAGTCGCTCGTGGGAAATTTCTTAGATGACCCGGGTGCATGTAAGCTCAATTGCGTTCGAGCCGTTAGTTTTAATGGGTCTCACGTGAGAGTCGCATGATTTAAGGATCAGGATACACTAAGTTCACATGTTCCGTAGCACTCGAGAACATCTTGCTTTTGGGATGTGCTGCGTTCATTCCTTTATCCCATGCATCAATAATTTAGGAGGGGAAAATAGCGTGATTGATGAGGGTTTTATAGTCTGAGGAATAAACCGCTACTATGTTCAAACGTTTGCTCCACTAAGCTCGTGTCATGGAAGGAAAGTGCAGGCAAAAGGGGGGTAATTACCGAAAAAAAGTCATAAACTTGTTGTACGGATGCTAATTCAGTCCTAAACTTTTTAATTTGGTCAATTGAGCCTTAAATCTTTGGTCAATTTTCCAATATAGTTTTTATGACGAATGTTGCCTAGAATTGCTAACTCAAACATCATCCGTCTTACGTGGCATGGCCAACGCTCATTTGGATAATTTCTGTGATTTTTTAAAAAGTTTGAATTGTTCTGTTCTTTTCATTTATTAGAAATAGATTTTTAAAAAAATGCAAAAGAAAAAAATACCCACATCAGCATCGACCGTGCCACATAAGATGACCGGTGTCCACGTCAGCGATTCTTGGTCAAAATTGATCAGAATGACTAGAAAATCGTCCAAAGATTTAGGATTAATTGATCAAATTAAAAAGTTTAGGATTAGATTAGCATCCGTACACCAAGCTTATGACTTTTTTTTTTGTAACATCCTAGAATGCGGGGAATCTTGCATAAAAAAAAAAAAACCAACCAGATGGCTTGATAAGCAAAAAAAAAAAAATTCCTTGGATCACGTTTTGAATTGTATAGATGCGGGGAGTTTTGTAGCGTGTACGTGCGATGCTTATGGGTATTTTATTCTTTCCTTCTTCTTCTTTTGTCCTTTTAAGGTAATAACATCTCCAAAAAAATTCATGAAATCAATGCCATAATAAAACAACCCAAATAGGGCCAAAATAGCAATTAAAGAACAAACGGGGGCAAAAATAAAAACAGTTTAGCCGAAAGTGATTAATGTCAAGTTTCCAATAACGAAATCCAAAGACCATGCTCATCAGAATGGGAAAGGAGTCAAAAAAGAGCATGTTGAATGGATGAATGAAACCTAACCAAAGAGGGAGGAAGATTCAAAATGTCTAAAAGCTCCCATCACCAACCACATCACAACTCAAACCCACCCCCCACTTAGAAGCCAATTTGACCCCAAAAAAAAAATTTCATTAGAAGCAACTTACCAAAATAAAAAAATTAAATTAAAACTAAATTGTCCATATACAGTGAGAACAACAGTATGTTTTGAGCCATAAATTACTAAAAAAAGGTGGGCCGTAAATGATTGTTATTTATTTTTTGTGACCCAAAAACAGATTAGAGATTCTTATATGATCAATTCCCTTTAATCAAGACATTAAAATTAAGCACTTCAAAATAATTAACCTTCCTCCTTAAATTTTGAGCTTACCTAATTAATCTTAATACCGGCCGCTCCAACACCCAAAAAAAAAAGAAAGAAATGAAATGAAAAAAATGCAACCGTTTACTTTTCAAAACCCCATTCCCGATGTCATTTTCCGTAAATAAAACCAACGTCAGCCCTTCTTACACGGCCCGAGCTGCATATATATGAGAAAGAACACGCCGGTCTTGCACACTTGTCTCAGACCCGCCTCTCGCACTTCTCGCCGGAGAACAATTTCCCGGCCATCCGTCTCTCTCTCTCTCCCTCTCTCTCCTTACAAATAATCCTTCGTTTCTCGTTCCGATCTTGGGATTTCGGGCCTCCGATCGTTCGGAAGATCGCCCTGAGATCGAAGCGAAAGGAAAAGAAAGAAAAAGAACAGAGAAAGCTCCAAGAAACGAAGCCGGACGGGAGCGCGCGAGAGAGAGGGAGAGCCGAAATCGGAATGGGGTCGGAGCTGATTTACAGGGGGCACGACGCGCAGCCGGTGCCGGACACGTACTCGCCGAAGCCCGACAAGCCGTGGCTCCCGGTGGCCCGCGCGGTCCGCTACCTGCTCCGGGAGCAGCGCCTCGTCTTCGTCCTCGTCGGCATTGCCATCGCCACTCTCATCTTCACCGTCTTCCCCAGCAGCACCTCAACCCGCTCTGGATACGGATCCGGGCACTACGACCCGATCCCGGGCGGCCACATGGCCCACTACAACAGCTTCAACCGGTTCGAGAGCGAGCACGCGCTGTACCAGCAACGCGCTGGGTTCGGGTCGGTTAGCGGGAAGGTGCCTCTTGGTTTGAAGCGCAAGGGGCTGCGGATCGTTGTGACGGGCGGGGCCGGGTTCGTCGGGTCGCACCTGGTGGACCGGCTGATCGCGAGGGGGGACAGCGTGATCGTCGTGGACAACTTCTTCACGGGACGGAAGGAGAACGTGATGCACCACTTCGGGAACCCCCGGTTCGAGCTGATCCGGCACGACGTGGTCGAACCGCTCCTCCTGGAGGTCGACCAGATCTACCACCTGGCCTGCCCGGCGTCGCCGGTCCACTACAAGTTCAATCCCGTCAAGACTATCATATCCTTCCAATCTTAATCTTCCCTGTCAGTCGATTCATCTTTTTGAAAGTTTGAATTTTGAATTTTGTTGTCTGGGGCGATTGAATTCTTGCATTGCCGATGAGTTTGGAGTCCTTAATCGGGTGATCTTACAAGACGAACGTGGTGGGGACGTTGAACATGCTCGGGTTGGCGAAGCGGGTCGGGGCGCGATTCCTGCTGACGAGCACCAGCGAGGTGTACGGAGATCCGCTGCAACACCCTCAGGTCGAGACTTACTGGGGCAATGTCAATCCCATCGGTACTCTCTCTCCCCCCTCCCTCTCTCTCACATCGTGGTTCTGAGTATGGCGGCCGTCGAAGCGGCGCATGATAGCAAAGCTTTAATAATTTCTTCTTTTTGGGCCGAAAATTTGTCGTCATGAGCTGAATAAAGGGGGAAGTCAATATGGTAATTAGGTTCCTTCATGCTGTCTGTCCTAAATGGGGAATAGGTTCATGACGAGTCCAATTCTTTCTCGTTTGTCCGAACTCTGAATCCTTAGCTATCGTAAGGGTCTTTACCTCTTGAGTTGATGGAGATCTGGTATTCGAGCGCAACTCTACATTGGGAGAATAGCTAATTCGTTTTAGTCCTTACAAGATGTCCCATTTGGGTCTGTCAAAACTTACTTGTAAGTTAAAGGCCTTTGAACTTGAGAGAGAGAGAGAGAGAGAGAGAGAGAGAGAGAGAGAGATCTGAGAAGGTGTAGGTGGGCCACATGTGGTCCGAAAGCCGGACGGCTGATATTAAATCAGGGGGCAGATGGGGGAGAAATCTGACAATGGTTTCTGTTTTTGGTTGTTGGCCGAGACAGGTGTCCGAAGCTGCTACGACGAGGGAAAGCGTACTGCCGAGACGTTGACAATGGACTACCACCGTGGAGCCGGCGTCGAGGTAAAATACAAAGGGAAAAAAAACGAATTCTTCTCTGTTTTTTTTTTTTCCACTTTTTGCATTTCATTTCTTTCTTGGTTTTTGGTTACTGAAGAAATCGTAACCATGAGAAAATGGGTCCTCCCCAAATGTTGAACTTGCTAAAATTTGATGAAACTTTACAGGATTGGTGGATGAGGGAGCGGTCTAAAGCGCATCTCTGCTTGTCTGTGTGCAGGTGAGGATTGCCAGGATCTTTAACACGTACGGCCCTCGCATGTGCATCGATGATGGTCGTGTCGTCAGCAACTTTGTTGCTCAGGTACTTCTCCTCTCTTTTCCCCTCCTTTTCCTTACCCTTTTTTTCGCTTTCGATGAATTGTACAAGTAAACGAAAAGCTTTCGATTGGGTTCCATAAGAACGCGTATTTGCCGAGTAAAGGTTGGAACTTTTTCCGGTATCGTTTGATCTGAAAGCTGGCTCGTTTTTGGGTTGGGAGTGTCCTCGTCACGTGCGAGAAAGACAGAGAGAGTTTGATGTTGATGGATGTGAGTGTCGAAATCGTGATTTGCGGCAATTTATGCAGGCGTTGAGGAAGGAACCGATGACCGTCTATGGGGATGGGAAGCAGACAAGGAGCTTCCAATACGTTTCTGACTTGGTAAGCATCAGCCCCTTCTAGCTTAAACTATTCTGCCGATCAATTTTGGAATTTCATTTGTCCTCGTGTCGATCAGCAAGGCTCAATCCTTTTCCTTTTTTTTTCCAGATCTCAAAAGCCACTTTCTTTTATTTCTTTCTTTTTTTCCTTTTTTTTTGATTTTCAAGTCTTGTTTGCTGATGAAAGTGGACCGAGGCATTCAGACCAAGAAACAAAAACAAGAAAACTGAGACATGCTTGCCCTTTTTTCCCTTTTTTTTCCCCATGTAAAAGCCAAGAAAAGTAGCGTGCAGGCACAATGGCATGTGATTCGATATGTCCAGAGTCTAGATAAATATAAGAAGATACACTGTTATTGAGTACCCCCATTAGTAAAAACTGGGAAATCACAGTAGGGTTTCTTTTTATCATGAAGAATCTGAATTTTTTTTTTTTGGTGCATTTTGCTTCCTTGACCTGGGGCAGTTCCTTTTCTAATTCATTTTCTGATTGACTTGGTCTATAGCTTGGAAGGTACATATGACTTGGGCCATTGCTATCGTCCTATTTGGCCCACTTTTTAGTTTTGTTTGGACAAATTTTGGACCTCATATATTCAGATTAGGTTAGGTTGTTCTGGCATCCTATGGTTCTCACTGCATCTCTTTGCCCTTCGCACCATTTGATCAAATGGGTGCTTTCTTTCGGCATGCATCGCCGACATCATTGAGGGTGCGGATCTTTGTGTTTCTTTCGGCATTATTGGCATTATGATAGACAAAAATTCTCTCTTTAAGGTATCTTCAAACTATCAACTGCCACTGGCATTGGCAGAGCACACAATCCTCTACTCTTGAAAAACTCCCTCGTGAAACTAAGTTAATAGCGCAAAACTGGGCAAAATATGATGTTTACTGATGAGAAATTAGTTGCAGATTTGTTTGCATTAGCATTGCATCTTGATTGCTGCAGCATAAGACCCGAGCGTACCTTAGTTATCTACTAACTTAGCAGTAAACTCTCATTCTGCAACGTGGTGCATGCGACAATAGGTTGAGGGTCTGATGCGTCTGATGGAAGGCGAGCATGTGGGACCTTTCAATCTTGGAAATCCTGGTGAATTCACCATGCTTGAACTTGCCGAGGTAAAGTGAACAATTCTTCTAAGACATCCTTAAGGCAATGTATCACTGCGTGTCTGCTCTGCATCTTTGCGATCTTTAATCAGCTGCATATGATATTATACAAAATAAAAATGAGATTTGCTAGTTCTCGAAATGGAAGCATGACAATGGAGTTTTGTCATTCGTGCGCTGGCAGGTGGTGAAGGAGACAATTGATCCGAACGCAAAGATCGAGTTCAGGCCAAACACAGAAGATGACCCACACAAGAGGAAGCCCGATATCACAAGGGCCAAGGAGTCTCTTGGTTGGAGCCAAAGGTCACGCTCCGCAAGGGTCTGCCTCTTATGGTATCAGACTTCAGACAGCGCATCTTCGGAGACCACAAGGAAGGGGTCGCATCGGGCAGCATGTCATCTTAGGTCAGGGGCACATTATACGGTGAAATGAGATGGTGGGGGAAGGATCGATAGAAATTGCGTGGGACAACACGCTAGAACTTCCCCTGGACCTGGAAATCATAAATACCAGCACAGATGGTAGCGAAGCATGATTCACTCCTTTACATTGTCTGTGGAACTAGCGTTTTAGAGGCTTAATCTCGATTCAATATGTTTACCATCTTTGTAATTTTCATATTATTATCATCCTGGTGGACTTCTAGAGATGAGGAACACCATAATACAGCTACTTCTGTATTTCTCCTCAACTTCAGCAATATGTGACTGAGTTTCCTGTTCCTTCCTAACTTGCGATTTTTCCATTTTGCAACAACCCGAAATAGAATCCATTGTCGTCATGTGCTTCACAATCAGGATCCTTTGGGCAACGATCCTCGACGGCCAAGGAATCAAGGTCCAAGTGAAACGCCATAGCCAAGCCTCAAAAGAAAAACTGAAGTTCGAGTGAATCTGTCTTGCACCTGTACTTGCTTTGTCTGACTTACGACATGAACAAACCCACTGGAATGAAAAAAATATCAAGTGGTTTCTTCTCGCAACGTCACCATCCCATGGGGCGTGCATTTTTGTTGTTTTTTATCAAATCGCTACTTGACACATATATTCCTACGTGGAGATTAATGAAACAAACTAAAAAAGTTATTTTTTTCTCCCTCTTCCTTCTACCCACCGCTCCGGCTGGCTTATATCAATTATAGTCCCCGCTTCCCCGCAACCCCCGTCCACGAGCCCTCTACCCCGCCATGTTCATCGCGTTAGCAATGAGCTGAGTTCCCTCCCTCCTCTGGAGCCTAATCACAGTCAGGATCTCAGACCTCGCTTGTCGCGGCCATTGACGAGGCTTTGCTTCAAATCTGAAAGTTGACCGCCGGAAATACGGAGCCGAAGACGAACAGAGAAGTCGCAAGCAGATTGTTGGATTTCTGGGTCAACTTTAGCATTCGAGTTTGGATTTCTGAGTGTCTTTTTCACTTTTCCACATCCTCGTACGAGCGGCAATGAAAAAAGGAAGGCTTTTAGATTTCCCACCAAAACTCAAATTGTTTTGTGGCCATCTCTTTTACCTTTTGATCATAAAGACTTTCGACCTACGTTTTGATTTTATAAACTCCTCCAAATCTCAAATCTTTAGGTTAAAAGGAAAAGCCAAGAGACTCACTGCCCCATCTTTGTCTCAAAAATTCTTTCCACCATTTTTTTTTTTTATTAAGAGAGTCCTTTGTTTTCCAGATGTTTGGCCATTTGCTCGAGGCCCAAAAGGGGAAAAGATGGCCACAAAGACAGCGGAGATGGAGGACCCTTTCTGGCGAAGATGAAGCTAACAACGAAAACAACATCGTTTGGACGCGCATCAGAACAGACAGTAATTCAAATGAAATCAGAACCTCCAATAGAAGCACTGAACGACGCCTAATCAAACTGATTCTATGACAAACCACGAATAAAGCAAAGACTGCAGAACCTCGAATGTCGCCAGCAGAGCTAGAAACAAACAGAAGGCACAAAACGGAAAATGAGATGATTGAAAGTTTAGAGCGATAAGCATTGTACGTCAGAAAGAAAGAGACTATCAACCTTGTCGCAAGAATTACACCGATGAAAACACTCTCTCCAACACATTCAAAGCACTACTCCAAGGTAATAGAAGTTCAAAAACTACTAGAACAGACGCTACATTGCCTGGAGATCACAAAAATCTGCTAAACCTCATTTTGGATTCCTCAGAACAATGATAACAGAGTCTCCTCGCAGGAACATTTTGCTGATGAACCTATCTTTGTTGACAGGGCTGGGCTTTCTTCTTACCTTTGCCTGTTTTGGGCACCTGAAATTGAGGAACACTATATCATAAATGTAACCAACTTGAAAAAGAAAAAACAGAGCACAAATTAGTCTTCGACAGGGAAAGACAACCTCAGTCCACATCTCCCTAACATTTTCAAGAACCATGTTGCAGTGTCGATCAAAAGCTCTCACGCGGCCCAGGAGTTTCTTGTTGTTCCGGCAGTTAATGAGCACCTGAAAAGACAATGAATCATCAAAAACTTACTCAATGCCACATTACCTTAGCATTGCAGGTGTCAGATCGATGAATCCAACTCATTACTCCAAGAATTTGGTTGTCGAACAATTAATGCAGACTGACAAGCACAAACAGATCTTTAAGGTGCTTCCCAGATCGATACTACCACGACTTCTGCGCACATATATGCCTAGTAATGAGAAAGCATCATGATTCTGAATGTACAACTTAATCCACGTACAACTACCAGTTATCTAAAAGGGCTTCTTGCTGAAAAAAAGAAGAAAATGAAATTGTATTCGAGTCTCATGACATTAGGTTCACTACCATCCCCACTTGTCGCACAAAAGATTCTCCATTAAAGTGTCTAGAAAAGCTTACTGATCAATAATACTCCATATCATTTGGTAAAAATATCCAGTCTATGATAACATCTCCTTAGATGAAGTACGTTTTTTAGGCCACTAAAGATATCATACCTGTGTATTGTTCTTAACACTCATCATCAGCACTGACAGTGGGCCCGTGTTAAATTCCTCTTCCTCATTCTTGCCACCCGTACAGAAGATATAGATAAGGGCTCAGTCATTATGAAATCGTATTCATAATAATGAGTACACTCAAAAGTCAAATAAGCACAAATTTAAAACAACAAATGAAAGATAAAGAGATGAAACAGTTGAAGTAGTTTCTCTGACAGTATGCCTCAACACCAAATCACATATCATAACCAAATTCTAGTAAGAGCAAAAAGTATTAAAAACTTTTGCCAGGCTGATGTCGATACAACATTCCTTCAAACATCCACCAGAAGGGGAAAACTGCTGTTTTCTTGCAGATCACCCGTTATATCCATTAAATGGAATTATAGTGCACACACACCATGAAGATAAAGATCATGGTTCCAACGAGCCATGATTCATTATTTTACTCCGGATGTAGATCTCAAAATCACCTCATAAACAATTTCTGGGCAGAAGCCTTTTACAGAAAACAGAAACCCTTAAAGAATAGCAAAGCATGTCATAAACAGATGTTTGCAAGATCACTTACATTGGCATCTTCTTCCATTGGTCTACTGCAAAAGCAGAAGACGTAAAAACAATGTGTCAGAAACTATAATTGATTACAACTACAAAAATGCAGAGAGTAAAATTTTTTTTATAACAAATAGATATCTACCCTCGTGTAGTAACATGCAAAAGCTGACGCAAAGGAAAATAAATAGGTTGATAAAACATAAGAAACAAGTGAAGGAACCCTAAATCCTAATAAAGGGAAGTTCATTGAGATTATACAGTTTAAAGGAAAATTGAGCAAACTGCAGTCAACAATAGGCAGATGCTCCTAAATTGGGAATTACAAACAAAGAACCATTGCAACGCCCCCAGCCCTCTCCATAGCCTTGAACTTTCTAATTAACCTTTTGCGGATGGATCAAAGGATGAAACTCCGGTTTAGGATAAACAAGGAGGAGTCCCTCATGCCACCCTCTATTTTTCAATCTATGGACACTAGCTTGTCCATATCTTAGCAGGTGGCATGAACTTGGTAAGTGAAGTAAACCTATGATAAGCATTAAACAGAGAAAATCAAGCTCCAGAAGACTGCTGCACCTCGACACCAGTATTATTTGAATGGAGTCAACACCTATAACTTCACACCGATAGTGTTCTCTCTAGACACAAACATACTCAAAGCATAGGTTCCCAAATCAAATCTCACAACTTCCTACACTAAGCCACTCTAATCTGCAAATCGGCAAATATTTGTGATTGGCCACACCAACATTGCTACTCAGTCAAGGCTCATGAGCAGTCAAAGCAAGAAGCTACTAGCAACCACCTCGAAGGCAAAAATATTAAAACAAAGACTAAAATTCACCCAAGAAGGCACACTGTCCAGGGAAGAAACGCGGCGCCGGCAAATAATTCAATGTAGTTACATTTTCTACGTTCTCAAAAACAACTCCCTAAGCGACAAAACGAATCACCAACTACCTGAGCCCCGTCTAAACCCTCGATCACAAACATATTAGGGTTTCAAGCAACAAAAACAGCGCTATGAACTAATTGAAGATCGGGGAACCAAGATGGAAAAAAGCAGCAGGAAGCTCGACGTACCTCATGTTGGCTCAGAAATCAAGTACCTGTAGAGGAGAGCAACTGGGAGTTAGGATTTCGGCAACGTGGGAGAATCAACATATCTAAAAAGGAAAAAAAAAATGAATCTTCGAAACCAAATGGCAAAGTCAAACGTAGAGATAAGAGAGAGAGAGAGAGAGAGAGAGCTCACCGAGACAGTTAGGGTTTCGCAGCGAAGGTCTTGGAGCGTTTGTTCTCCGTCGAGACGGTGGAGAGAGACTGCTGCACCGGGCGAAGAAGGAGCAAGGTTCGAAAGGCCCAGGCGAAGAAAAATTGAATCGGAGGGTTTTAGATACTGCGAACGTGGACGATGATCAAGGCATGGAGGTGATGAAATCTGACGGTGGACAGCTGCTCCTACTTTTGAGTGCGAAGCAGTCTATTACACACGAAACCCGGTCCAATAGGCCAGACTGGGGACGGGTTTGGGTCTTTCGAGCCCGAGGCTTGAAGAGCCCATGAACTTTTCGGGCTCCGTCGACTTTTGGGCTTGAGAAGCCCAGCCCGCAGCAAATTGCTTTGAGCAGCTTACACTGAGCAAGTGTCATACATAATAATTTAGATTGGCAAAAAAACCTAAGTAATGGTTGATGAGTAAATGCAATAACGTGCGTGACCCGTTGAATTTTGCTAAAAATGCTATGATCCGTGTAGTCTTCATTTGACGATCATAAACCTCTGTTTAGGGTATGTAAAAAAAATAAAATTAAGTAAATTCAAGCACAAAATTTCAGAGAGTTTTGAAACTTCTACGATGAGAAATGAAAGCAAAACTAGATTTTATGACATTTCTCTTCAAGTCTTACTTTGCTAATGTCCGAAGGATAACGTTTTAGCGAATACTTGAGGTCGATCAGCGCAATAAAAATCAAAAGTCACAACCCTTTATAATTGGTGGTGTACCCTCTAGTCACAAATTATATAACTTGGGGTTCATGTCGCTTCTTGACTAATTGGGTCACATGAGGGGTCGGATCAATTCCATCATAGAAAGTTATCCGTTTCATCGTCGAATGATTTCATGAAAACTAGGTTTTCCAACATGGATCAGCCAAAGAATCAATCTAGCTTCCGATTTGCTTTTCAATTGATTGATCGGAACTTCAGTCAAATGCTTTCAACCTGTAATAAATCTCCAAATTTTTCGTCTTTTTTATGTGTAATCCTTGCATGTAGTATTCGCCATATGTAATTACTTATGTGCTATCACGTGGTCGGTGCTCCAAGCGAAATTTGATCTGGGGTCAACTTCACGAGACACATTGCAGTCGATTTCTAACATTCAGGGGACAAATGTTGGAAAAACAGAAACATCAGGGGAAATTTGCAACAACCCTAAAAACTCAGGGGGGGCAATATGTAATTTGCCTCGTTGAATTTCTTGTATTTTCGTGATAACGTTGTAGCCCAGGCAAGCTATCCGACATCTTATCCACACTGACCGTGTACCACAGATGCCGGATAAAACAAAACCCGAGTTTTTTCCAGAAGCAGTCAGCTGGATGTTATGCTGCAAATCACCAGCAAGATGCTCAGCAAAACCCGCGTTTTAACGAAATGTCATATGGGGTCACTTTGGAAAATCAGTGACGAAGAATGCATGCTAATCGATAGCTTATCTTTCTCCTGTTACTTCGCCATCACCAATAAGGCAATAACCCGATAGAAAGCATTCCAAGTGTTAGTAATTTTAATCTTTCTGATTAAGATCATACAACCTCGTAATCGCTAGCATCCGACGGAAGTCGAGTTGCATCACACACGAATGATCTGTGAATATCCTGTATGTCTTTGGCTGAGTGAGCCTCAGAACGTCGGATAGAGATCACATGGCAGAGTGCTGGAACAAGCGCCGTCCCTTCAATCCGCACAAGTAGCTTCTGTTCCGCTGCCTCTGCTTGCCGTTTCATCGTGGCCCGCGCAGGCGACGACGTGGCGAATCTCTCGATGAAGACACCGTGCTCGACGGGAATGCCAGGGTCAGCGGGCAAGGTATCCGTGTCCGCGTCTGTGTTGCAGCGCCTATCAAGCCAGGCGATGATGTCGGAGAAGACGATGTCAATGTTGTTGTCCGGCTCCCCAGAGGTGAGGGCGTGCCACATGCCGGGGTAGAGCCGATGGTCTTGTCCACACTGCTGGCCTGCTCGTACAAGGCTTGCTCACTTCCGGGTCCGTCACCACGTCGGCTTCCCCATGCAGCACGAAGAACGGCACAGTCACCTGCATTGCAAAGAGTCATCACCACCCCCATGTCCAAGGCTAGAACAGCGACAGACAAGACGGTTTGCGCACTCAATGGCGCCAATTTCCAACTGATATCCCACAAAAGATTTTGGAAGGTTCGTCAAAGCAACCGCCTGGACAGATTCACACCGCGGGCCGCGGGAGATGGTGGTGCTTAAAAAACGTGGGTTCGGTTTTGCGTGTGCGTCGGCGCAATACGAAGACAGGGGAGGAGAGCATCCTTCGCTGTGTGTGTGGGGGGAGGAGGGGGGGGACGATGAGGGAGGAGGGAGGAAGGAGGAGAGGGATGGGGGGGCGGGGAAGTGGTAAGAGGTGGAGGAAAAGAAGCAGCGAGGAGGGGGAAAGAGAGGAAGAGGGGGGAGAGAAGGGGGGAGGAAGAGGGGGGGGCAGGAGAAGAAGAAGGGGGGGGAGAGAGGGAGGGAGGAGAGGAAAAAAGAAAGGAGAAGGGGGGAGAAGAAGTGAAGGGAAGGAAGGAAGAGAGGGGGGAGAGGGAGAGGGGGGAAATGCATGCACAAACTGTCCCGAGTTCGCAGAAAGATCTCCATAATCAGTTATGTTCTTAAGGAAGTAGACAGATGATGACGTATGACAGACAGAAAGGAGAAAAGAAGTGTTTTTTACCTCAGGTGTAACGTGCCCTGTTCGATGCTCTCATATGACTCTGAGCATCTCAATGCCGTTTTCAGCCGTGGCTTTTGTCGTGATAATCAACTGTTGTTCCTCAACTGCGAGCATCATTGGAATCACAAGCATAGTCCACTGCTGATCTGCTCGCCTGAACCGAAACAAAATAAAAAACCTGATGCGATGAAGAATTAGGCAATAATTATCGACCTGTTCTCGCTTGATAGGGTCCTTGAAGCAGGAATCGATGACTCCTTTGTCGGGGACTATCTTCCATTTTGGTATTATCTCTTCCACCTCGTCAACAGGTTCACCACCACCGGCGTGCGGCTTCACCTGTCCTCTGATATCTGCCCATTTTAATGTCCACACAAAACAAAACGATCGGCCGAATTGATGAGAAATCGGCACTTGCATTGATTGGATTCGAGCTAATGGTCATTCCACGCAGCACTTGTCGCTACCTTACACATGGGCGCCACGAGAACCGCGGCTGTCCAAAAGGCGGGGTTCCTTCTTGTGAAGAAGCAAGCGCAACGGCTTCCTCCATGGGACTCTCTACCAGGAACCTGCTTCTTGCCTTTACTCGTCTTGAGCTGAAACAATGTTAACAGAGTGGCCAAAGTTAAGGAAGAGGACACATTGCATCCAGGCCTCATTCGAACAGAATCCAAGTAGTAAGGATTGTCCTCCTACAGCCAGACAGACTTGACAGAAATCGTCGCAAGTCCATTAGACTATGTTGTCGAACTCTCTTGATGTAACATCGGGTCTCCCATGGAACGGCTCGTGACTTAAATAGTCACACCGAATCCCCCAAACACCCCGTCTCCTGCTTGCCAAATGTGTTCCAATCGGCAATCATCACCAAAAACCACACAAATGGATTGAGTCCAAAACAGTGGTCTTCATTTCAGATCACTTGCAGTGCAGATTACAATGAACACTTGGGATTGGAGAGCCAGAGTACGTGCACCATCCACAGCTGGTCCCCGTTGCCCCAAACCATTTCCACATGTCTCCAAAAAGAAAACGCAAGAGGGGACCACCTATTTAATTAACATCTGCGGTATGCTTTACTAGGCGTTGCAAGGCCAACATTGGACAAATTTCGTTACATCGAATGAATAACCAGACACAGTTTAGCTACATCAATAGCTTGTATGCAGATCAGGAACAATGGGGAGCGCTTGCTTGTCCACCCGAATCATCCCAATGGTTGGAACTTACATTACCGTCTCCAAACATGTAAACACAAGTCGTTGCAAGGGTGGAATTTTAAGAACCGGACGGTGTGAAAACAACATCTTCGCGCGAGTCAGACAGAATAAGAAATCCATTACATTTGGATCGCTAACGATCAATTGAGAACATCCCATTATGGGGGAGAGAGGGCGGACAAAAAAAAGCTCCAATCGGATGAGGTGATGATTGAACAAAGTGAAAGTGATGACATAGATAAAAAGTTCAAGGTTTGGTCAGAAAGGACATAAGAAAGAACAGGACAAACCAGCGCCGCACGCCCCCTATGCCCATGCCCGAGAGGAACGGCTGAGAAAGGACTAGCAACAGGCCCATGAGGATGAGACGAGGCCACCATCAATCATAGAACCTTTATGGTTTTCCTGAAGCGATGAACATGGGCAGAAGATAACATATCCTATCAATTATCCGTCTGTACAAAAACCGGTGAGGTTTGGCGGAGGGAGATGGCACCAATCATTAGCGGTCTTGTGCGTATATTAAAGTGTCTGTGGAGAAGAAGAAATTGAACCCGCCACCTTAATGGAGACATGCAGCAACCCGAGTTACGATCCCTCGACTCCCCCCCCCCCCCCCCCCTCACCTTTACCTCCCTCCCCCCCCGGGCACGACGCAAGTGCTTTTCAAACAACAGCAAGAGGGGTAGGAGAAGAACCTTTCCGGACAAGTCACCGAAAAAAAACGACACGTGTCTACGACCATTGGACTAATTGAAAGTAACTGACCGAAAAAGGGCGTACAAGCATGGTTTGGACTTTGGTCTCCATCGTTGTTTTTCACCAAGAAAATCAGACAAGGGTAAGATCTGTTCTCGAGCGGCCGCCAGGAGAGGACCCCCCCGCATCCGATGAAACGCGGCCCGCGAACACCAAACAACTGGACAACAGATGGCCAAACTGAAAAATGCGGTGATGGGGCTAATGAGGAAGTTGGAGGGGAAACGGTCAAAACCATCTTTCTACAAGAGAAAGAAAAATGACGACAGCGACAGATCCCTCCATAATCAGAGCTTTGTCGTACCCAACAATTCACGAGAAGGGTACTTTTTTTGCATTAAGCTTGATGCGTAGAGCCGTATAATATCATACTGTGAATCAAGACATTGCACCATGAATGTCAGGGTCACCCTACCCCCTTTCTCTCACACACCTCACCCCAAACTCCTTTAGATTGTACTCGTTACATATAGTGATGCTCCCAAGCTCTAGATCACTCACGCAACCTCACAATAACACACACACTCCTCCGCACGCTCTCCCCTAATCTTCTCCTTTTTTTGCATTCTTTTCTCATACAACGTGCCCATCAAGCTTTTGCCTATTCTGCTTCATCTCACTGTCTTCCGCACGGTTTGTTTACAAAACAAACAATAACATGACACCCTGTTTTTAGAAACTGCCTCCGCGAATTTCCCTATCACCACATTCCTTCAGACATTTGTTCCCGCGCTCCAACCCAAACTTCCTTTTTATATCCA
>JAGVVM010006096.1:0-13066 GCA_019149425.1 Psidium friedrichsthalianum
GTGGTGTTAATTTATACCTAGCTTCTTTTACTTAAATCAGGTAATAGTGCTTCTTTTCTTATACCTATTTTTAATTCATTACACAGCTAGTTTTGATTTATCTCTTGCTCTCCGTAGACAATTCCCAATTGCGTAGCTCCACTTTCTTGACTTTGACTTGGACTTTTCAAAAGACTGACTGCAAACTCTTCAACTTCAATCCTCGATACGTCTCTCCAAAGCATCCCCTTCTGTCTCGAGCCTCTCCACCGTACAGCCAAAGCCAAACAAAGTCTCTCGACTCGGGTACCGAATGGAGCATTTCTGCTAGTCGTTCTTTCATAATACAAGCTGGGATTAGCTGCTATGCCAGAACCATCAACGTCCCGCCCTTCAGCGTGCGGCGAAGTCAATAACGTGGATTACCCCTTCCGATGGAAAGACGCCAGAAGGCTGCAGCGACTCGAGATTCGAGCTAGCATGCGAAGATAATCAACGGTGCTATCTTTGTCCTCTGGCCGGTATCGCGTGATATGGACAAACCGAACTTATAGTTATATGGAGTGGTCGATGTCGGGCTGCGAAAGAGCAACTGTTCCTCCCTTCCCCTCCACCAGTTAATGCCCTCTACTTTCAACGGTGAAAAAGGTGAGCCGTACGAGATCGTTTATAGAGACATTGTGACTGTCGTGTCTTGCTCGAAGCAGTGAGATCTCGCTCATATATCGCCACCGAACCGTGTGTGGCTACAAACGGGAGTTATTCATACGCCGTCATCAACGCGGTGGCATCGGATATCGAGGATTCTTGCACCATAATCACGGACAGCACTTACAGGTATTTCTATTGATGGAACGGACGCATTGTCCCGGGAGAACCGCACGATTCTTACGAGGACATCCACGATGCGATGGCGGACGGGTTTTATCTATCGGTGCGGCCGCCGAGGAAAATGTATCACTTTTGCTTCTTAGGCTTCCGATACGGAGGAAGCGATGCATACCCTACTACTACTGTAAGTATGCCTTTCCATCAAAGTAATTTGCCCGATCGATATGCTAATATGTGGCTCTCTACCTACAGCTCTCGTGCAGTAGCGAAATCTGAAATTGGTTGGAACAACAAGTGAAGTTTCGTGAGACCCCGACAATCATCCTAACACAGACGTAGTTATTCACATTAAGAAAAGAGACTTGTTGCATACATACAACTATCGATTGTTGTAATTTTAACAAGTAGCATGCAAATTAACATTAGTTATTTTTTTCGGTTATTATCCTAGTAAATTAATTATTCATTTGCGCCAAAATTTTTTAGCTAATCACGATGATAATATGGGTTGTATGTCCTAACTAATCTCTTGCTTCCTGTAGACAATTCTTCTTCCGGGGGTACGGTGCTTAATGTTGCACTCAATACAGTTCCTAATGCCGGCTTTTGTTTAGGTATGGATGTTCCCTTTTTCCTCACATCTACGAAGAAAACTCACGACTCTTGGAATCGCTTTCTAACAAAGATAGAAAAGACTATGCTTTACACTGATCGTGAAGGCAATTTTCTATGCAGGTCACTTCCTGGCAGCAAAATTCATATTCGGAGCTCCATGTGTGTTGATATTTCTAATCTATAAGTGATGAGAAGACACCAAGCAATGGATGCAAACATCGAAGAATTTCTACAAGCTCACAACAACTTTTGTGCCCATCAGGTACTCTTACTCAGATATTAAGAAGATCACAAACAATTCACACACAAGTTAGGTGAAGGGGGATTTGGTTCAGTGTACAGAGGAGTACTTAGAAGTGGCAATGAAGTTGCGGTTAAGATTTTGAACAATCCAAAATCTAATGGTCAAGATTTCATAAGTGAAGTGGCCACAATCGGAAGGATTCCATCATGTTAATGTGGTGGTCAACTTGTTGGTTTTTGCGTGGATTACTCTAAACAAGCTCTTATCTATGATTTCATGCCGAATGGATCTTTGGATAAACACATTGTCTATAGGGATGGAGAAAGTTCTCTTGACCATAAGAAAATGTATGAGATTTCTCTGGCATAGCTAGGGGGATAGATATCTACATCGAGGATGTGACATGCAAATTCTACACTTTGACATCAAGCCTCACAATATTCTCCTAGACCAAGTTTCACTTCAAAGTTTCTGACTTTGGGCTTGCAAGACTTTACCCCACTGATCAAAGAATAGTATCATTGACTGCAGCAAGAGGAACCTTGGGATATATGGCGCCCCGAGTTATTCTATAAGGACATTGGTGGTGTTTCTTATAAAGCCGATGTTTATAGTTTGGGATGATGTTGATGGAAAATGGCCGGTAGAAGGAGAAATGTAAATAATGTAGAGGACTCAAGTCAATTTATTTCCTTTGTGGGTTATGATCAACTCGGCAAAGAAAAGAAGGTTAAAATGGAGATGGAACAGAAGAGAAAGAGAGACAACGAGAAAGATGATAATTGTTGCTCTTTGGTGTATACAAATGAGCCCTAATGATCGACCATCGATGAGTCGGGTCCTCAATATGCTAGAAGGAGAGATCAACAACTACAAGTTCCCCCAAACCACTTTTGTATCCGAAGAGATGCCAATGACGATGTGGGACTAACATTGAATCTCAAACTTTCTCATCTTCTTCAAGTTTTCAACAATTTCTTGTAGTTACCGGTATGAGCATGATAACAAGAGTGCCGAAACTTGCTTTGTGTAAATTTTCCCTTTCTAGAAATTGAATGCAAAATAAAAGTAGTACTATCACTTGTCCATGATCTTAGTTTCCTTCTCATCTCGTAGTATTTCAATTTGGATCATGATTTTATTTCCTCACGAAATCCTTTAGCTTTTATAGTTAGATTCATCTGGATTTGCACTCTGAATCTCCACTTCATGCACTTAAGTGTGATGTTGATCGCTCTCTGTCATGTGAGTTCGGTGGTCTCGGCTGTGTGATATTTCGTCAAATTGGTGCTATCTTTGTACAATCGCTATCATTCATACGTGAAAGTCTGGTCTCGTGTGAGTTTTCCAGATATGAAAAAGCAAGTTCCTCGCGATACCGTTTGCATTGAGCAACGAGTCTCCCTCCTCTCTCCACCGATCCATCACAACCTCTGTCCTTCCCGCCCAAAACTCTCTAACCTTACCCCCTCGACAGCCGCCCGATCACCCACATTTACAGAGGCCATCCTTCCCAAGCAATCTCCAACCTCGATGGCATGTCCGGTACGAAGAAGAAGAGCCACTCCCTTCCTTAAATCCTAACGTCTAAATAATCGGAGGTTGACTAAAATGACGCGTTGCCAGTCACATTCATGCAAACCATCGATGATGCTACATGTTCTCATGTTTATCGTCACAATGGGGCACTTACACTATGTGGCTGTTGAAATGAATTTGAACACAGATGCATAACTTACAAGAATTTTGATTCAATGTAGGGCACACTAGTTCAGTTTCACAACACCAAAAATGGATTCCTAGGGAGAATCGATTCGCCAAAAATGTCCAATTCAGAAATCGTAGGAGTAGTTTTCCTCCCTAATTAATGTGAAAGCTATCAATAAATTCATCCACCACTGGTTGTGTTAGGTTGACTGCGTGTACAGCAATCTCTTCGTGATTTCCGCTGATGGAACCTTCGGTCGGTCCACACACAGTTCTACTTTTCTTGACTTTGACTTTGTGTTGTTTGGTAGACTTGGACATCTCGATGACAAAGGAGCCTCAACCCACAGTTGTTGGCAGATTCCGATGATGCTACGCATTTTTCTTTCAATAAATGGCTACGCGTTGACTAGCCATCTAGTGGGCAGATTCCAAAGCAATTGTTAGAATTCAAGCCGCCCCACAGGAGAAACAGCCAGCGTCTTATCACTTTTGATTCAACCTTATTGGACCGGCGATTCCTGGAAGACCGCTGGCTAATGAGAAGTCGAGATTTATCATTTTGCAGAAAGTTTTAGAGTTGCTAACTCACGGTGTCCAGACCGTAGTTGCAAGAGAAAGAGCAACAAGAGACCAGATGCATAATGCGTTGGAAGCGCACAACGAAAGTCCGATACCTTTATCTGATATGATCGCCAAGAGCGAGTTTAAGTTCGAACCCATCAACATATTTAATTGGGTCCTCCTTCACTCAACATAATGTTTCCTGATATTTTGCTTCTTTTCTCTATTTCATTGGCGCCTCTTTGTCCATAAGCTCAGATGCCATATTGCCCGGCGGCAAGTTCCTCTCTGGAAACCAGACATCATCTCAAGGAGGAACATTTAAGATGGCCTTGATAGCCCACTAAATTGCGTTGATTGCTAAGCATCTGAATGAGTGATGGCCTCATCTCAAAGTTGTTTGTTTGTTTGAATTGCAGGTCTCTTGATGCTTGGTGTGGTGCCCTCAACCATTGGTGCAACATAATCTCTCAAGAGTCTCCATGGAATTTTAGCCTCACCATCTCCTTCCATCTTTTTAGTGTGATTTCTCTGTTCTTTTTGTCGCTTTTGAAACGTATGTTCGATTTTTGGATCAAACGTAGCAAGTTTCCCTTGTTGGCAACATGTCATACATCAATGTACACTTTGGAGAAAATAAAATGAAATCTAAATTAAACTTAGAATTATCCGGCAGCGATATTAATTAGTATTAAACAATCAATCCCCAACTAGATGCGGTTAATCAATCAAATAAATACATTAGAGCATCTGATTTCACCATAAGCACTGGATATAATTTCATATCATTGCGCATATAAGAACGATATCAAACATGTAATATCAAAATTTTCTCTTCTATTTACTATCCTATCTCTAGGTATAGGAAACCTACTTAGTTTATCAATCCACCATATCTCTATGTGAATTTAAATAAACATAAGTGCATTAAAGTTTATGAATATTCCCGATTTACAATGACTCTTTTGGATTATCTTATCACCAAAAGCCACACAAATAACATGGTATACCTCTATCTACATTTAATTCGTGGTTATATATTACAAGAAGTAATTGCATACTATCACTTCTGTCTCAAACATGCACATCAGATCATCCAAATAGTGACCAATTACTTAAAAGCATTAAGCACAATGATACATAACTCACATGAATGAAGTCACTTGTAGGACATAAATATCATGAGATTCATATCATCATAGTCGGGCTAGATCATAGCCCTAACGAAAGAAAATTAGAACATATTACAAGAAGAAGAAACAAAAATATGAATCAAACCCAACATCTTGAATCAAAGAACAACAATTATGTCTCAACTTTTGCCTTCTTTTCAAAATACTTGAAAATCTCCAAAAACAATGAAAGAACGATCTGAAAGTAAAAACTGGTCGTCACCCCTAAGCTCTCAATATTATCCTATTTATAGGATAACATCCAAAACTCCTAAAAATAAGGCAATTGCGTATTTTTGCATAAAATTAGGGAATCAATCACATAATTCCTAATTTGGCCTCTACCTTCTAACGCTTCAATGGGCGACATCTTCCTTTCCTTCTTTTTGCTATTTTTTTTTCCCTTACTTTCTCCATGTCTCATTACGCTGCATAAACAAGGAAATTTTAAATAAATAGAAGGAAATCCAAATATTATCTCACAAACATCGCATTATTTGTTGCCTAAAATAGGTAAAAATAACTTTATTTTTATAGACTTATCAACCTTACACTCGTCCCAGAACAAAAAAAAAAAAAAATTACACTCAGACATCACGTGTTCTAGGCATATTGGACTTTCATATCTATGACGCTCCACAAGCCTTCCCGCCTACTTACGCACAGGCCGATTTTGGGTGTCAATAATATTCATTTTTTCCTGCTGGAAATGTTGAGTTTAAGGTTATAGAACGAATAGTCTATGCCTAACTTGTTATTGTAAGAGGATTTAGTTTTTCCCCCTCTTTTCAGACAGGAAGACGATAAAAAGCAAAACACACTTCTGCATGAGAAAGCCTGAGCCCAAGTTTCTTCTTTGGCTCTATTTAGTGGCACGTTTCTTCACTAGGAATAACTATTTCATTCTTGGTTTATTCTTGTTGAAACATTTTTTACTTTTGTTTCCCCGAAAAATTGATGAAAATAGCTAGTACTCTAGGAAGGTCAAATAATAGGCATTTTATGTGACTAATAAAATTCCTAGGGAGTTAAATATTTCTATATTGATAAGATCATTCATTATTTTTTGAAGTTCGATCTCTTCCTCGGATGAATATAGCCAAGAGAAACCATGGATGAAAATATAAAAGCTTGCACCACTCATAAGTAAATGTTACATAGTAGCCAGATTGGATTGTACTTCTTTCTTCATATTACCCATATAATATGTGGGAGCATTATCTGAGATATTCTAGAGTTACAAAGATATTTGATGGGTCGTTAGCAACACACTGTGATATTCCTCCTTGAACAACTGGCGAAGGTTCATAAGTATTGATAATCATATGATTCACATCATCATTAAGAATTGTCGAATCAATCCACCGATGCATGCTTGAGGTGTGAAGTGACACACAACCTTGATAAGAGTTGATAATCACCCGATTCACATTATTAACCTTTCACAAAAAAAATACTTAAGTACCTCTATCTCGTAGTATGTCACTACAAAAAAAAAATACTTATTGGGTCAAGGGATAGACTCTTGGCTCCTATCGTTAGATCAAGGGCTAAAATTTAATGTAGATAGTGCGCGGAAAGAAGCAAAAGATAAAAAAAAAAAGAAAAAGGAGCAATAGGTATCATTGCATGATCCGCTAGCAGCTCAGTAGTCCAAGCTTGGACAAGGAGAGAACGTTGGAAATCGCCGATGAAAGTGGAAGCAGCAGCTCTCCTTCTCGACAGCAATTATGCTCAATCTCTCGTCATCCGAAAGCGGCTTTTGAAAGCATAGATCTTAATTGATGTCATCCCTCATCCAACAAAGGGTCTCTGCCCTTGGGCTTTTTTGGCTGTGGCGGCTGTGGAAGGAATTAATGGAAGAGCCACGGGGAAGTTGATTTCTCTCTTAGCAAGAATTGGTGGACTGCGACGTCGATGGCCAGGACCAGGGATGCAAGGGTAGCTGGATGGACAGCGCCTTCCAGTTCGTCGAGAAACTCAGCCTCACGACTGAGACAAACTATCCCTATGTGGGCACGGACGGAAAATGTAATGTCAAATCGGAATCGAACGCTGCAGTGATCATAAAGGGCTGTGAAGACCTTCCCACCAACAGCTAAGGGGCATTGCTGAAGGCAGTTGCCAACCAGCCAGTCTTCGTGGTCATTGACGTCGGAGGATTCTAGTTCCAATTCTATTCAGCGACGTGTTCACCGGCAGTTGTGGGACTAGCTTGGACCACAGCGTTACCACCGTCGAATATGGGACCAGCGAAGATAGGACCAAGTATTGGCTGGTGAAGAACTCGGGGTGGGGCGAGGAATGGGGAGAGGAAGGATACATAAGGATGCAGAGGGATGTCACGAGATTTGTTTGCAGCAACTATAGCTAGTCAATTTCCTGCTTCATTCCATTGATGGAAGATTGGAATCTTAATGCGATCTAATAGTGGATTTAGGAATCCCCTGGTAGTGGTAGTTGGGTCGGTGAAGTTCGATAATCAATTGGCTTTAGAAAGGCTTTCCCAACCTAGACATTCTAACCGAAAGTCCTGCCCACTTGTAGGTTTAGGAAGGCTTGTACGACATAGCCATGAAGGCCTCCTATCCTACTGCATAAGTCTGAATGAAAGTCCCCATGTGATGTGAATAATTTTTTACTTTGTGTGATTATTGCATACTTTCATCTAGTGAAGTAATAAAGTACATGAAAAATATTGTGGGATTGGAATGTAATATCGAAATTTTATATATTTACTTGTTCGAAAAGTTCGGAATTAAATTGAACTTGGCACCATTAGCCATATGCTTTAACACCATTTTTTTTATTTAACACGAGATATCATAACTGATGGGATTTATCCTAACCCGAATATTAATGCAATCACACAAAAGATAGAAAATTGATGACACATAAGATTACACAGGTTCACCCCAGAATAAGGCTAGTCCTGTAAAAGGATTTTACTATATTTTTCCGCTGGTTATAATGATTTCTCATACGAGTTCAATATATATTACTTAAAAATAATGGGGCAAAAAACCCTAGCCTATTCGAAAGCCATTTGATCCCACAACAAACGGGCCTACCTAAACACAAGTCTAAACCCAATGTTGTTTTGAGGGCGCTGCTCTAGAGCCCCCGCCCGATCACCGGGGAACAAAACCCTCACCCGCGGACCAGGCAGCGGGACCTCCCTTCCCCCCACGCAATGATCAGGCAGCGGGACCCCATGTTAGGGGCGCTGCCCCCGAACCCCCACATTCCATGCGAAAAGGTCCCATGTCGTCGGTTCATATTTCGATTTCCCTAAGCTCATGTAGGCGTGTCCGGTGTGAAAAAAAAGGGGTCCTCAAAGTATTTAACAACTCCAACAATAACCTTTCGTCCGTCGCTAATCTAATTAAGTTGCTCTCATTGCTTATCAATTTCATGAGATCTCATTTACACAATAGCCAATACAAAAGCTTAAATTGCCGTAGCATCCTAAATCTTCACACGATATGAAGCTGATCTCTCTCCATTTTACAAAACTATGTAAATTCACTTCTTTGTTCAATTGTGATCAAAGGTTATCATATCAAAGGTTATCTTTCCATCTACGTAATATGCAACTTCTTTTTGGTCAGTTGGAATGCAAGATGGATAATTTATGTGGATTTTTGTTTTAAAGTTGGTCATCCATGCTTAATAATTGTTTTTTTTTATTATGATTTCAATATATATATATATATATATTGTGGAATTGGCCGAAGTAAAGTTATACGGGGACCTCCGTCCTCAAGGATCGTTTCTGAGCTCTACTGCAATTAGTTCATTTACTTAACATTCCACCAAAAAAAAAAAACATAAAATCTATTGATTAACTATTCCATAAATATTGTCGGGTTATATCCTAAACCGTATTAAAACAATCACAATAAATAGAAAAGAACAACACACAAATTTATCCAAGTTCACTCCAAAATAAGGTTACATCCTCCAAAGAGATTCCATTAAATTATATAGATTTTTCAACTACAACCTCTTGTTACAATGATCTCTTATATGAGTATAATATATAAGACTTATAATTGACCTAAAATCCTAGTCTATCTAAATCCTTTTGATCCCATAACAAATAGGCCAATTTAAGCACAAGCTCAAACCCAATGCTGCATCAAGGGGCTGCCCCTGAACCCCCGCCTACTCACCAGTGATCGAGGCAGCCATCCACTATTCGAGCAGCAAGACCCTGTCATTTTGTGCATAAGGATCACATGTTATCGGCTCATATTTCGGTTTCCTTAAGCTCATCTGGGTGTGCCCGATATGAGAAACAAGGGTCCCCAAAGTATTCGCCAACTCCAACAAATACCGCTAATATATTTGTAGAGATATGCAATACCAATTCTTTACTTAGTGGCTTTTCCTCCACATTGCTTTGACAAATTGAACTTATGCGAAATTGCAGTTATAATTTGAGTTACTAGTAAAGCCGTCAAATGGGGTTCAGATTGGATTTGGGTCAAGTAAAAAATGACCTGATCCATATTGACCCATTAAACCCGTTTTGACCTATCTTCATATCATAAAAATTTGTTAACTCATACCCGATCTGACCAATATAGTTAAAAAACACTATCATATATAATCCAATTTAGGAAATTTTACTTCTTATAAATTTTTGAAAAGTTACTGAACATTGGGGATCATTTTTATAATTTTCAAATTTTAATTTTTCTCATTTTTAATTTTGTTCTTCTAACACCAGCGAGGGCTAGCGACCCTTGACATCCATAGGCTGACAGCTTGAGGCCCTTGCCTTTCGTGGGCGAGGGTTAGCTGGCAACTCGCTGGATTTCATATTAAAAAAAAAAAAAAAAGAAAACGAATAAATTCAAATAAAAACTAAAAAATAAAATTAGAAAACTCTTTTATGACTTGCTTAAAATAATTAGAAACACATTTATGATCCATTTAAGACCTATTTAAGTTTTTTTAAGTGATCCACTTATGACCCATGTTAGTTTGTTAAGCAAACCGTTTAGACCCAACACTATTAAAAAAAAGACCTATTAGTTTTTTAAGTGATCCACTTATGATCCATGTTAGTTTGTTAAGCAACCTTTATGCCCACACTATTAATATGGGTTAAAGTATAGATTAATTCTTGACCCATTTGGCCACCTCCTGTTACTAGTCATGGATCTCAGTCATTTAACAATGGTCAAAAATTTATATGCAAAGACTAATTGTTGACTCTCACAAAGGTACAATCAGAAGTATTAAACTTCTTTGATTTTCACTCACGGTCTTGTTCTAGTGCGAGATTAGACTAATATCGAACTTGGAGCTTTTGGAGGAAATAAATCAAACTCAGTACTTTGCCAATGATGTAGATTTTTCTATTCTTCTTCCTCAAACATTGGGGAATTATAAATCCTCGATAGACGATTAAAAAAAAATCGACAAATTCATTAAGATATATTTTGATCTAGGAAGTACAAATATTCTTTGGGGGCCTATGTGTCGTGTCGTACGCGTGTCGGACGACACTCCGACACTCTTCGACGTACGATCGACATGTGGTCAACGCTCCAACTACAGCCAGCGACACGCAAGTCCAGCATCCTAATACATTATTTTTGACACACATGAGTCAATTTTAAGCATTTTTATTAAATTAATGGTCAAAATATAAATTTATGAAATACACACACACTTAAGTTATATATCCAGTCATTTCCAAATTAATATACCCAGCCTAAGCAAAAAAATACTAATCGTGATCCCCTAACAAAATAGAAGAAGAACTCACATATGATCTTTTTTATATACATATGATAATGATATTTAGTACGTATTTATATATATACATTTAATTATACAACGTATCCCAGCATGTTGAAATTCTCTATTTTTTTGAGAAATGAATGTCGGCGTGTCGTATGTCGATGTCAGTGCTACTTAGCTTATGATATATGTATATGAATTTCATGGTATATTTACAAAAAGGGGAAACATATTATACGATTGCCAATTCAGTTTTTAAACCTTTCGATTTGGCTAATTAGTATAACCATTTTAACTTTGCAACTTTGTTTAATGTTGATTGCTGATTTTTCTTTGTTTAATTTTTCTTTCTTTTACTTTTTTCTTATTTTTTTTCCCTTCTCCTCTTCGCCTGGCCTAGCGACCACTGCACTGGCATAGAGAGGGAAAAGAAACCCTTTTTTTTTTTTTTTTTTTTTTTTTTTTTTTTTTTTTTTTTTTTTTTTTTTTTTTTTTTTTTTTTTTTTTTTTTTTTTTTTTTCCTTTTGTCTCTTTGTCTCCCCCTCCTCTCCCTTCCTCCCTCTTCCCTTTCCTTTGTCCTAAATCCCCTTCCTTTCCTTTTCGCTTTTTTTCTCCTTTTGTCTTCTCGGTCTCCCTCCCCTCCCTTTTTTCCTCCCTCCCTTTTTTTTTTTGTTTTTTTTTTTTTTTTTTTTTTTTTTTTTTTTGTTCCTTTCTTTTTACTTTTTCTTTTTTTCTTTTTTTTTCTTTCTTTTACCATTTTTTCTTTCCTCTTTCCTTATTTTGCTTTTTTTTTTTTTTTTTTTTTTTTTTTTTTTTTTTATTATTTTTTCCTGTTTTTTTTTTTTTTTTTTTTTTTTTTTTTTTGTTTTTTTTTTTTTCCCTTCTTTCTTCCCCTTTTCCTCTGCCCGATCGCCTTGGGGCCGACTAGGGCCGACCACTGCAACTGGCGAGGAAGAGGAAAAGAAAAAGAAAAGGACAAAGGAAAATAGTTAAGCAAAAAATCATATCAGAAAATTAGAACAAAAGAATAGGATTTACTTCGAATCCGCATAAAATAGAATTATGACTTTTTTTGATAATTTTTTCCTGAATTACAATGACAAATCGAAGAAGTCCCCTTCAAAATCTTAATTCAAGACAAGGAGGATACATCTAACAGTTTTTTATCCAAATCAAAATCCAAGCTTTACCGTCTTAGTGTGCATAGAGGCACAATCTACAAACAAGCAAAACTGAACCAAACCCGACCTGGCCGAAACTTTTTTTTGCGCTATAGTGGCCTACAAAACAAACCAAAAGCACAAAAGTCCGCAATTTATCAGTCCTGTGAAGGAAACTGAACTTAATTCAAATAATTCAATTTCATTTACTACTTTTCAAACAAATTTCACACTTTTCACAACTAACTTCAAAAAACTTCAACAAACACGAATCTTCAATGAACCAAGAACACCCCCCCAACTAAACACCCCAACCCACCCACACCCCCAAAAAACCCCCACCCCTCTCATGAACCCCGGGTTCCCACATCTCAAACCAAAAACCCACTCTCCTTCAAACCCACTCACTCTTCCCCCCTCCCTCAAACAAAACCAAAACCAACTACTCTTCCCTCCCTACTCTCAAACCACACTTCCTCTCTCACTCTTCTCACTCTCTCCTCCCTCTCTCAAAACATCACACAAAACAACAAAACCAAAAAACCACTCTCTCACACTCCTCCCCTTCTCCTCTTCATCTCTCCCCCCCCACTCTCTCTCCCCTCTTCTCCCTCAATCTCTTCTCACCCCTCCTCACTTCTCCCCCTCAGAGACTCTCTATCTCTACTCTCCTATCACCTTCCTCTTCCGACTCCTCTTCTCTCCGTCAACGTAGATGATTACTTACTACTTTACTAAACTACGATTACACTTTACTGTAAACACTTTACTCTACATGCCTTTTCCCTTCTCTAATCCTGGAAAAGGATAATTAATTTTTATTTCAAAACATGACAACACAACCCAAGAGCAATGGATTATCCGGGCCAAAAAGTTTACTGTCCAAAAAGCCAAAGTGAGGGTTATCCGTCCGCATCTCCCGCCTCGCCTGTGCGCCTGCGAAACTACATAAACTTCCCCTATACTTTCCCCCGGAAACTATAACAAATTTGAAGGGCCACCTAATCTTAAGAGTCAGGTTAGGGTTGTTTCCCCCC